>JBBYHK010143910.1:0-123102 GCA_038382065.1 Adansonia grandidieri | reverse complement strand
AAACATGGATTCTCATAATAATCTACATTCTTTGCATGATTAGCTAGAAAAACGTGTTCTCTATATCAGTACACATAATATTGATGCTTTAGATTCTACAAGAAAAGTTTTTTCTTTCCACCATTTTCCCTAGAATAAATCATTAAATGAGATGAACTAGGATTCTTGTTATAATCGCCATTCTTTTTATGCTTAGGAAACCAAAACATGCTTTCTTCATTCAGATACAAGATATTGATGCTTTGGTTTTGTTAGAAAAGCTTTTCTTTCCACCATTTTCCTTAGAACCAAAATGTAGCCCTCAAATGATATAAGCATGGATTCTCATAACAATATCATTCTTTACACAATGGGGCTACCAAAACATGTTCCCTGCATTTTGATACAAGATATTGGTGCTTTGGTTTCGTAAGAAAAGCTTTTCTTTCCACTACTTTCTTTATAATCAAAGTTTGACCGTCAAAGGGGATGAACATGGATTCTTGCAATAATCTCCATTCCTTTTGTGATTAGGCACCTTAAACTCATTTTAGCCATTCCGATACACTACTGGCTTCATAAGAAAAGCTTTTTTTTCCAGCATTTACCTCAAAATTAAAGTTCATCCCTTAATGAGATGGACATGGATTCTTGTAAAAATAATCTTAATTATTTTCATAGTTGGGCTACAAAACATATTTTCCATATTAACATACATGATATTGATGCTTTGGCTTCGTCAAAGAAGCTTTCTTTCCAACATTTTCCTTATAATCAAAGTTCATCTCTCAAATGAGATGAACATGGATTCTCATAATAATCTCCATTATTTTCATGATTAGGAACCATAAACATATTTCCTTCACTCAAATACATGATATTGATGCTTTGGTTTTGTAGGAAAAGCTTTCTTTCCAACATTTTCCTCATGATAAAAGTTTATCTCTCAAATGATATGAACATAGATTCTCATAATAATCTCCATTATTTTCATGATTAGGCCCTACAAACACATTTTCTTCATTGAAATACATGATATTGATGCTTTGGTTTTGTGAGAAATGCTGTTCTTTCTTCCATCTTCTTTAGAACCTAAGTTCTCCCCTTAAATTAGACAAACATTGATTCTCATAATAATCTCTATTTTTGCCATGATTTGGCCACAAAAACACATTGTCCTTATTAGGATACATGATATTAAATCTTTGTTTCATAAGACAAGCTTTACTTAGAGTCAAAGTCAATCTCTTAAATAAGACAAACATGGATTCTTATAGTAATCTCTATTCTTTTTATGATTAGGATACAAAAACATGTTCTATTTATTAGGATACATGGTATTGATGCTTTGCTTTGGTTTAACCATTTCCCTTAGATTTAATTTTTGATGGTCAAATGTGATAAGCACGGATTCTCATAATAATCTCCAATATTTTCATGATTCGGCTACAAAAGCATATTCTCCTTATTCGGATATGCGATATTAATGGTTTGGTTTTTCTAAAAGATTTTCTTTCTAGTGTTTTCCTTAGGTTCAGAGTTCATCCTTCAAATAAGATGAACATGTATTCCTGTAATAATCTCTACTTTTTTTATGATTGGTCTATAAAAACACATTCTCCAAACTAGGATATATATAATGTTGATGCTTTGGTTTTATAAGAAAAGCTTTTCTTTCCACCATTTTCCTTTGAATCAAAATTTACCCCTTAAATGAGACAAATATAGCTTCTTATATTAATCTCCGTAGTTTTCTTTATTAGGCTACAAAAGCATGTTTTCTATATTGGGATACACAATATTGATATTTTGGATTTGCAAGAAAAGCATTTTTTTCCACCATTTTCTTTAGAATCAACTTTTGTCCTCAAATAAGATGAACCAAAATTGTTATAACAATCTCGATTCATTTAATTCTTAGGCGACAAAAAACTCATCCTTCATATTAGGATACATGATCTTGAAGCTTTGGTTTCACGAAAAAAGCTTTCTTTCAACTATTTTCCTTAGAATCAAATTTAAGCTTTCGAATGACATGAATATGGATTCTCATAATAATCTCCATTCTTTACATGATTAGCTATAAAAACATGTTCTCTGCATCGGTATACACAATATTGATGCTTTAGTTCTGCAAGAAAAGTTTTTTGTTTCCACCATTTTCCCTAGAATCAAATCATTAAATGAGATAAACTAGGATTCTTGTTATAATCTCTATTCTTTTTATGTTTAGGAACCAAAAACACGCTTTGTTCATTCAAATACATGATATTAATGCTTTTGTTTTGTTAGAAAAGCTTTTCTTTCCACTATTTTCCTTAGAACCAAAGTTTGGCCCTCAAATGATATGAGCATGGATTCTTGCAACAATCTCCATTCTCTATGTGATGGGCTACCAAAACATGTTCTTTGCATTAGGATACATGATATTGATGCTTTGGTTTCATAAGAAAAGCTTTTCTTTCCACTATTTCCCTTAAAATCAAAGTTCATCCTTCAAATGAGACGAATATGGATTCTTGTAATAATCTCCATTATTTTCGTGATTAGGCTACAAAAACATGTTTTCTGCATTAAGATAAATGATATTGATTTAGATTTCAAGAAAAACTTTTCTTTTTACTCTCACAATCAAAGTTCGTTCTTTGAATGAGATGAACATGGATTCTTGTAATAATCTCCACTATTTTTGTGATTAGGCACCATAAACTCATTTTAGCCATTTAAATGCACTATTGGTTTCAGGAGAAAAGTTTTTCTTTCCACCAGTTGCTTTAGAATTATAAACTTTATCCTTGAATGAGACAGACATGGGTACTCATAAAAATATTCTTAATTATTTTCATAATTAGGTTGCAAAGACAAGTTTTCCATATTAGGATACATGATATTAATGCTTTGGTTTCGTAGGAAAAGTTTTCCTTCCAACATTTTCCTCATAATCGAAGTTTATCTTTCAAATGTGATGAACATAGATTCTTATAATAATCTCTATTATTTTCATGATTAGTTACCATAAACACATTTCTTTAATTCAAATACATGAAATTAATGCTTTGGTTTCGTAAGAAAACCTTTCCTTCCAACGTTTTCCTTATAATTGAAGTTTATCTCTCAAATAAGGCAAACATGGATTCTCATAATAATCTCCATTATTTTCATGATTAGGCATCGTAAACACATTTTCTTCGTTCAAATATACAATATTGATGCTTTGGTTTCATGAGAAATACTCGTCGTTGCTCCATTTTCTTTAGAACTTAAGTTTTCCCCTTAAATCAAATGAACATGATTTGTCATAATAATCTCTATTTTTGTTGTGCTTAGGCCGCAAAAACTCATTGTCCTTATTGGGATACATGATATTGAACCTTTGCTTCATAAGAAAAGCTTTATGTAGAGTCAAAGTTCATCTCTCAAATAAGGCAAACATAGATTTTCATAGTAATCTCCATTTTTTTGTGGTTGGGGTACAAAAGAAAGTTTTCCATATTAGGATATGCAGTATTGATGCTTTGCTTTGGTTTGACCATTTTCCTTAGATTCAATGTTAGATGGTCAAATGTCATAAGCATTTCTAATAGCTTCATGATTCGGCCACAAATTCACACTCTCCTTATTTGAATATATAATATTGATGCTTTGGTTTTACAAGAAAAGCTTTTCTTTCCATTGTTTTCCTTAGGATCAAAGTTCATACTTCAAATGAGATGAACAAGGATTCTTGTACTAATCTCCACTTTTTTTGTGGTTTTGCTATAAAAACACCTTATTTGGACTAGGATACATAATGTTGATGCTTCATTTTCATAAGAAAAGCTTTTTTTTTCACCATTTTCCTTAGAATCAAAGTTCACCCCTTAAGTGAGACAAACATAGCTTCTCATAATAATCTCTATTCTTTTCGTGATTAGGCTATCAAAAGCATGTTTTCCACATTGGGATATACAATATTGATACTTTGGATTCACAAGAAAAGCATTTTTCCACCATTTTCCTTAGAATCAATGCTCATCCTCAAATGAGATGAACCTAGATTGTCATAATAATCTCCATTTTTTTTTTGTTATTGGGCTACAAAAACACATCATTCGCATTAGGATACATGATCTTGATGATTTGGTTCCACGAGAAAAGCTTTTTTCCACCATTTTCTGTAGAATCAAAGTTCAACCTTCGAATAACATGAGCATGGATTCTCATAATAATCTCTATTCTTTACATGATTAGCTCGAAAAAACATGTTCTTTGCAACAGTACATACAATGGTAATGCTTTGGTTCTACAAGAAAAGGTTTTTCTTTTTGCCATTTTCCTTAGAATTAAGTCATCAAATAAGATGAACTAGGATTCTGGTTATAATCTCCATTCTTTTTATGTTTAGGAAACCAAAACATGCTTTCTTCATTCAAATACAAGATATTAATGCTTTGGTTTCATTAGAGAAGCTTTTCTTTCCACCATTTTCCTTAGAACCAAAGTATGGCCTTCAAATGATATGAGCATGGATTCTCGTAACAATATTCATTTTTTATGTGATGGCACTACCAAAACATGTTTTCTGCATTGGGATACAAGATATTAGTGCTTTGGTTTCGCAAGAAAAGCTTTTCTTTCCACCATTTCCCTTAAAATCAAAGTTTATCCCTCAAATGAGATAAGCATGGATTCTTGTAATAATCTCCATTATTTTCATGATTAGCTACAAAAACACGTTTTGTGCATTGAGATAAATGATATTAATTTGGATTTTAAGAAAAGCTTTTGTTTCCACTACTTTCTTTATAATCAAAGTTCGATCGTCAAATGGGATGAACATGGATTCTTGCAGTAATCTCTATTCTTTTTATGATAGGCATCATAAACTCATTTTAGCCATTTGGATGCACTATTGGCTTCACGAGAAAAGTTTTTCTTTCCACCATTTGCCTTAGAATTAAAGTTCACCCCTTAATCAGATGGACATGGATTCTTGTAAAAATAATCTTAATTATTTTCATAATTGGGCTGCAAAAACATATTATCCACATTAGGATGTAGGATATTGATGCTTTGGCTTCTTCAAAAAAGCTTTCTTTCCAACATTATCCTTATAATCAAAGTTCATCTCTCTAATAAGATGAACATGGATTCTCATAATAATCTCTATTATTTTCATGATTAGGCACCACAAACACATTTTTCTTTATTCAAATATATGATATTGATGCTTTTGTTTCATGAGAAATGCTCATCGTTCCTCCATTTTCTTTAGAACCTAAGTTCTCCCCTTAAATCAGACAAACATGGATTGACATAATAATCTCTATTTTTATTGTGATTAGACTACAAAAACTCATTGTCCTTATTGGGATACATGATATTGAAGCTTTGCTTCACAAGAAAATCTTTATGTAGAGTCAAAGTTCATCTCTTAAATAAGGCAAACATGGTTTCTCATAGTAATCTCAATTTTTTTGGTGGTTGGGATACAAAAGAAAGTTTTCCATATTAGGATATGCAGTATTGATGCTTTGCTTTAGTTTGACCATTTTCCTTAGATTCAATGTTAGACAGTCAAATGTGATAACCATAGATTCTCGTAAAAATTTCTAATAACATCATGATTCGACTACAAATTCATATTCTCCTTATTTAGATATATGATACTGGTGCTTCGGTTTTACTAGAAAAGCTTTTTTTCCACTATTTTCCTGAGGATCAAAGTTCATACTTCAAATTAGATGAACAAGGATTCCTGTAATAATTTCCACTTTTTTCATGGTTTTGCTATAAAAACACATTCTTTGGACTAGGATACACAATGTTGATGTTTCGGTTTCATAAGAAAAGCTTTTCTTTTCACCATTTTCCTTAGAATCAAAGTTCACCCCTTAAATGAGACAAACATGGCTTCTCATAATAATCTCCATTCTTTTCATGATTAGGCTACAAAAGCATGTTTTTCACATTAGGATATACAATATTGATGCTTTAGATTCACAAAAAAAGATTTTTCCACCATTTTCCTTAGAATCAATGCTCATCGTTAAATGAGACGAACCTAGATTGTCATAATAATCTCCATTCTTTTTGTTATTGGGATACAAAAACATGTCCTTCGCATTCAGATACATGATCTTGATGATTTGGTTCCATGAGAAAAGCTATTTTCCACCATTTTCCTTAGAATCGAAGTTCAACAATTGAATGATGTAAGCATGGATTATCATAATAATCTCTATTTTTTACATGATTAGTTAGAAAAAAACATGTTCTCTACAATAGTATACATAATAGTGATGCTTTAGTTCTACACGAAAAGTTTTTTTCTTTCCACCATTTTCCCTAGAATGAAACCATTAAATGAGATAAACTAGGATTCTTGTTATAATCTCCATTCTTTTTATGTTTAGGAACCAAAAACACGCTTTGTTCATTCAGATACATGATATTGATGCTTTCATTTTGTTAGAAAAGCTTTTCCTTTCACTATTTTCCTTAGAACCAAAGTTCGGCCCTCAAATAATATAAGCATGGATTCTCGCAACAATCCTCCTTCTTTACGTGATGGGGCTACCAAAACATGTTCTTTGCATTGGGATACTTGATATTGATGCTTTGGTTTTGCAAGAAAAGCTTTTTTTTTTCTACTATTTCGCTAAAAATCAAAGTTCATCCCTCAAATGAGATGAACATGGATTCTTGTAATAATCTCCATTATTTTCGTGATTAGGCTACAAAAACATGTTTTGTGTGTTGAGATAAATGATATTGATTTGGATTTCAAGAAAAGCTTTTCTTTTCACTCTCAGAATCAAAGTTCGATCTTCAAATGAGATGAACATGGATTCTTGTAATAATCTCCATTGTTTTTGTGATTAGGCACCATAAACTCATTTTAGCCATTTAGATGCATTATTGGTTTCACGAGAAAAATTTTTTTCCACCATTTTCTTTAGAATTATAAAGTGTATCCCTAAATGAGACAGACATGGGTACACATTAAAATAATCTTAATTATTTTCATAATTCGATTGCAAAAACAAGTTTTTCACATTAGGATACATGATATTGATGCTTTGGTTTTGGAGGAAAAGTTTTCCTTCCAATATTTTCCTCATAATCAAAGTTTATCTTTCAAATGTGACAAACATGGATTCTTATAATAATCTCCATTATTTTCATGATTAGTTACCATAAACATATTTGTTTAATTCAAATACATGATATTGATGCTTTGGTTTCATAAAAAAACTTTCTTTCTAACATTTTCCTTATAATTGAAGTTTATCTCTCAAATAAGACAAACATAGATTCTCATAATAATCTCCATTATTTTCATGATTAGGCACCATAAACACATTTTCTTCATTCAAATATACGATATTGATGCTTTGGTTTCATGAGAAATGCTCGTCATTCCTCTATTTTCTTTAGAACCTAAGTTCTCCCCTCAATTTAGATGAACATGGATTGTCATAATAATCTCTATTTTTGTTGTGAGTAGGCTGCAAAACTTATTGTCCTTATTAGGATACATGATATTGAAGCTCTATTTCATAAGAAAAGCTTTATGTAGAGTCAAAGTTTATCTCTTAAATAAGGCAAACATGGATTCTCATAGAAATCTCCATTTTTTTTTGTGGTTGGGGTACAAAAGAAAGTTTTCCACATTAGGATACGCAGTATTGATGCTTTGCTTTAGTTTAACCATTTTCTTTAGATTCAATGTTAGACGGTAAAATGTGATAACCATGGATTCTCATAACAATTTCAAATAGCTTCATGATTCGGCTACAAATACATATTTTTCTTATTCGGATATATGATATTGAGGCTTTTGTTTACTAGAAAAGCTTTTCTTTCCGCTGTTTACCTTAGGATCAAAGTTCATACATTAAATTAGATGAACTAGGATTTCTATAATAATCTCCATTTTTTTCGTGATTTTGCTATAAAAACACATTCTTTGGACTAGGATACACGATGTTGATGCTTTGGTTTCATAAGAAAAGCTTTTATTTTCACCATTTTTCTTAGAATCAAAGTTCACCCCTTAAATGAGACAAACATAGCTTCTCATAATAATCTCCATTCTTTTCATGATTAGGCTACAAAAGCATGTTTTCCACATTGGGATATACAATATTGATGCTTTGGATTCATAAGAAAAGCATTTTTCCACCATTTTCCTTAGAATCAATGCTCTCCCTAAAATGAGATAAACCTAGATTGACATAATAATCTCCATTGTTTTTGTTATTGGGCTACAAAAACACGTCCTTCGCATTAGGATACATGATCTTGATGATTTGGTTCCATGAGAAAAGCTTTTTTTCCACCAATTTTCTTGGAATCAAAGTGTGGCCTTCGAATGACATAAGCATGGATTCTCATAATAATCTCTATTCTTTGCATGATTAGCTAGAAAAAGCATGTTCTCTGCAATAGTATACACAATAGTGATGCTTTGGTTCTACAAGAAAAGTTTTTTCTTTCCACCATTTTCCTTAGAATTAAGTTGTTAAATGAGATGAACTAGGATTTTGGTTATAATCTCTATTCTTTTTATGTTTAAGAACTAAAAACATGCTTTATTTATTAAGATATATGATATTGATGATTTGGTTTTGTTAGAAAAATTTTTCTTTCAACCATTTTCCTTAGAATAAAAGTACAACCCTCAAATGATTTGAGCATGGGTTCTCATAACAATCTCTATTCTCTACGTGATGGGGTTACCAAAACATGTTCTCAGCTTTGGGATACATGATTTTGGTGCTTTGGTTTCACAAGAAAAGCTTTTCTTTCCACTATTTCCCTTAAAATCAAAATTCATCCCTCAAATGAGATGAACATGGATTCTTGTAATGCTCTCCATTATTTTCGTGATTAGGCTACAAAAACATGTTTTGTGTATTGAGATAAACGATATTGATTTGGATTTCAAGAAAAGCTTTTCTTTCCATTACTTTCCTTGCAAACAAAGTTTGATCTTCAAATGGGATGATCATGGATTCTTGCAATAATCTTCATTCTTGTAGAGATTAGGCACTATAAACTCATTTTAGCCATTCGGATGCAGTATTGGTTTCATGAGAAAAGCTTTTCTTTCCACCATTTGCCTTAGAATTAAAGTTCATCCCTTATTGAGATGAACATGGATTCTTGTAAAAATGATCTTAATTATTCTCATAATTGGGATAAAAAACATGTTATCCACATTAGGATACATGATATTGATGCTTTGGCTTCGGAAGAAAAGTTTTCTTTCCAACAGTTTCCTTATAATTGAGTTCATCCCTTAAGTGAGATGAACATGGATTCTTGTAATAATATCTATTATTTTCATGATTAGGTACCATAAACACATTTCCTTTATTCAAATATGTGATATTGATGCTTTGGTTTCATAAGAAAAGCTTTCTTTTCAACATTTTCCTCATAATTGAAGTTTATCCCTCAAATGTGACGAAGATGGATTCTTGTAATAATCTTCATTATTTTCATGATTAGGCACCATAAACACATTTTCTTTATTCAAATGCATGATATTGATGCTTTGGTTTCATGAAAAATGCTTTTCTTTCCTCCATCTTCTTTAGAACCTAAGTTCTCCCCTCAAATCAGATGAATATGGATTCTTATAATGATCTCCATTTTTTATCGTGATTAGGCTACAAAAGCATGTCATCCTTATTAAGATACATGATATTGAAGTTTTGTCTCATAAAAAAAGCTTTACTTAAAGTCAGAGTTCATCTCTTAAATAAGACAAACATGGATTCTCATAGTAATCCCCATTTTTTTGTGAGTAGGGTACAAAAATGTGTTCTCATTATTGGGTTACACAATATTGATGCTTTACTTTGGTTTAACCATTTTCTTTATATTCAATGTTTGACGATCATACGTGATAAGCGTGGATTCTTATAATAATTTCCATTATTTTCATAATTTAGCTGGAAAAGCATATTGTACTCATTCAGATATACGATACTAATGCTTTGGTTTTACTAGAAATTTTTTTTCCTTAAGATCAAAGTTTATCCTTCAAATCAAATAAACATGGATTCCTATAACAATCTCCACTCTTTTGTGATTAGGCTATAGAAACACATTCTCTAAACTAGGATATACAATGTTGATGCTTTGGTTTCATAAGAAAAGCTTTTCTTTCCACCATTTTCCTTTGAATCAAAGTTCACCCTTTAAATAAAACAAACATAGATTCTCATAATAATCTCCACTATTTTCAAGATAAGGCTACAAAATTATGTTTTCCACATTGGGATACATAATATTTATGCTTTGGATTCACAAGAAAAACATTTTTTCCACCATTTACCTTAGAATCAATGCTTATCCTCAAATCACATGAACTTAGATTCTCATAATAATCTCTATTCTTTTTGTTATTAGGCTTCAAAAACACATCCTTCACATTAGGATACATTATCTTGTTATTTTCCTTAGAATAAAAGTTTGGCCTTTAAATGACGTGAACATGGATTCTCATAATAATCTCCATTCATTACATGATTAGCTAGAAAAATATGTTTTTTGTATCGGTATAGACAATATTGATGCTTTAATCTTGCAAGAAAAGTTTTTTCTTTCCACCATTTTCCCTAGAATCAAATCATTAAATGAGACGAGCTAGGATTCTTGTTATAATCTCCATTTTTTTATGTTTAGGAACCAAAAAGATGCTTTCTTTATTCAGATACATGATATTGATGCTTTTGCTTCATGAGAAAAGCTTTTCTTCCATAAATTTCCCTAGAACCAAAGTTTGACCCTTAAATGATATAAACATGGATTCTCGTAATTCTTTATGTGATGGGGCTACCAAAACATGTTCTCTGCATTGGGATAGATGATATTGGTGTTTTGGTTTCACAAGAAAAGCTTTTATTTCCACCATTTTCCTTAGAATCAAAGTTCATCCATTAAATGAAACGAACATGAATTTTCATAATAATCTCCCTTCTTTTCATGATTCGGCTAAAAAAATGCGTTCCCTTCATTGGGATACATGATATTGATAATTTGGTTTGTCTAGAAGAGCTTTTTTCTTTCCACCATTTTTCTTAAAATCAATGTTTATCCCTTATGCAAGATGAATATTGATGCTAAAAAAAATCTCCATTTTTTGATGATTAGGCTATAAAAACATATTCTCGTCTTTGGGATACACAATATTGATGTTTTGGTTTGTCTATAAGAGCTTTTCTTTCCACCTTTTTTATTAGAAAAAAGTTTATCCTTTAAGAGAAATGAACTTCAATTCTCAGAATAATCTCCATTTTTTTATTTAATTGGGCTACAAAGACATTCTTATCATTGAGGTACATGATATTGATGCTTTGCTTTTGCAAAATCTTTTCTTTCAATTGTTTTCCTTAGATTTATTATTCTTCCCTTGATTTTTTCCACCATTTTCTTTCCACCATTTTCCTGAAAATCAAAGTTCATCCCTAAGAAAAGATGAACATGGATTCTCATAATACTTTCCATTCCTTTCATGATTAGTCTATAAAAAGATGTTCTCCTCATTGGATACATGATATTGATGCTTCTCTTCCACATGGAATCTTTTTTTTCCACCAGTTTCCTTAGAGTCAAAGTTCATCTCTCGAATGAAATAAACATGGATTTGTAATAATCTTCATTCCTTTTGCAATTAGACTACAAAAACATTTTTTTTTGTAGTGGGATACATAATATTGATGCTTTGGTTTTGCAAGAGAAGCTTTTTTTTCCATTATTTTCCTTAGAATCAAAGTTCATCCCTAAAATAAGCTAATCTCATACTAATCTCCATTCTTTTGTGGTTTAACACCATAAATTTGTTTTCATTATTTGGATACACGATAGTGATGCTTTGATTTTATAAGAAAAGCTTCTCTTTCCACCATTTTCCTTAGAATCATAGTTTATTCCTCAAATAAAACAAACATGGATTCCTATAATAATCTCCATTTCTTTTGTGATTAGGCACCATCAATACATTTTCTTCATTCAGATACACAACATTGATGCTTTGGTTTTGCAAGAAAAGCTTTTCATTCCACTTTTTTCTTAGAATTAAAGTTCATCCATAAAAAAAGACAAACTTGAATTCTTATAATAATCTCCATTGTCTTTGTGATTAGGCTAAAAAAATGCGTTCTTTTCATTGGGATACACAACGTTGATGCTTTGGTTTTGCAAGAAAAAACTTTTAATTCTGTTATTTTCTTTAGAATCAAGGTTTCCCTTTCAAAAGATACAAACATCGATTCTCATAATAATCTCTATTTTTCTTGTGATTGGGCTATAAAAACACATTCCCCACATTGAGATACATGATATTGATACTTTGGTTTCGTAAAAAAAGCTCTTTATTACAATATTTTCCTTAGAATCAATGTTCATCCCTCAAATATGACAAACATGGATTCCCAAAATAATTTACATTTTTTCATGAATGTGCTATAAAAACATGTTCCCTTTATTGGGATAAACAATATTAATGCTTTGGTTTTGCGAGAAAAGCTTTTCATTCCACCATTTTCCTTAGAATTAAAGTTTATCCCTCAAATGAGATGAACATGGATTATCGCAATAATATCCATTCCTTTTGTGATTGGGCTACAAAAGCACATTCTCTTTATTGGGATACATGATAATGATACTTTGGTTTTGCAAGAAAAGCATTTCATTCCATCATTTTCCTTAAAATCAAAGTTTGCTCTTCAAATAAGTCAAACATGGATTCCCATAGTAATCTCCATTCTTTTCGAGATTGAGCTACAAAAGCATGTTTTCCTCATTGGGATACATGATATTAGTGCTTTGTTTTGCAAGAAAAGCTTTTCCTTCCATCATTTTCATTAGAATTAGAGTTGATCCCTAAAAAGAGATGAACATGGATTCTCACAATAATCTCCATTCTTTTTTTGATTAGCCTACAAAACATGTGCTCCCAATTGGATACTTGACATTGATGCTTTTGTTTTGCCAGAAAATCTTAATTTCCAACATTTTCCTTAAAATCAAAGTTTAACTTCAGATGAGATTAGCATGGATTCTCATAATAATCTCCATTCCTTTTATGACCTAAGACTGTAATCATGTTCTCTTAATTTGGATACATGACATTGATGCCTTGGTATCACAAGAAAAGCTTTTTTTTCAACCATTTTCCCTAGAATCAAAGTTCATACCTCAAATGAGATGAACATGGGTTCTTGTAATAATCTCAATTCTTTTCATGATTGGGCTATGAAAACATATTCTCTTTATTGGGATACACGATATTGATGCTTTGTTTTAGTAAGAAAAGCTTTTCTTTCCACCATTTTTCTTAGAATCAAAGTTCATCCCTTAAATGAGAAAAACATGGATTCTTGTAGTAATCACCATTGATTTTGAGATTGGGCTACAAACCACTTTCTTATCATTGGGGCACACAATATTGATACTTTGGTTTTGCAAGAGAAGCTTTTCTCTCCATAATTTTCATTTAGAATAATAATTCATGCTTCAAAAATGATGACCATGAATTCTCTTAATAATCTATAATTTTTTTGTGATTGGACTATAAAAGCACATTCTCCTTACTGAGAACATGTTATTGATGCATTAGTTTCCCAAGAAAAACTTTTCTTTCCACTATTTTCCTTAAAATTGAAGTTTATTCCTCGAATGAGATGAGCATGAATTCTTGCAATAATCTTCTTCTTTTTGTGATTCAAGATCGTAAACTCTTTTTTCATTTGAATACACGACATTGATGCTATAGTTTTGCAAGAAAAGCTTCTCTTTCCACCATTTTCCTTAAAATTAAAGTTTATCCCTCAAATAAGACAAACATAGATTCCCATGATGAACACTATTTTTTTTGTGATTAGGCACCATAAACACGTTTTTCTCATTTGGATACATGATATTGCTACTTTTGTTTCATAGGAAAAGCTTTCCTATCCACCATTTTCCTAGGAATCAAAGTTTATGCCCATAAAAGATGAAGAAGGATTTTCAAAATAATCTTCATTCCTTTCCTAATTAGGCTACAAAATCAAGTTCCCCTCATCGGGGTACACGATATTAATACTTTTCTTTACAAAAAAAAAAAATCTTTTCTTTCCCCCTTTTAGAATCAAAGCTCATCCTTGAAAATATATGAACATGGATTCTCATAATATTCTTCATTTATTTTATGATTGGGCTACAAAAACATTTTCTTCGCATTAGGATACATGATATTAACATATTGGCTTTGTAAGAGAAGCCTTTATTTATGCATTTTCCTTATAGTCAAAGTTGATCCCTCCAATGAGATGAACATGGATTCTCATAATAATCTCCCTTGTTTTTATGAATACCATTGTAAACGTGTTTTCTTCGTTTGGATAAATGATATTGATGCTTTGGTTTTATGAGAAAAGCTTTTCCTTTCACCATAGAATCAAAATTCATCCCTCAAATGAGACGAACGTGAATTCATGTAATGATATCCATTTTTTTCACGATTTAGCTACAAAATCACATCCTTTTTATTAAGATACACGATATCGGTGCTTTGGTTTCGTACGAAAAGCATTTTATTCCACCATTTCTCTTATAGTTATAGTTCATCCCTTAAATGAAATGAACATGGATTCTCAGAACAATCTCTATTCTTTTCTTGATTGGGCCATAAAAACACATCCGATATTGATGCTTTGGTTTTGTAAGAAAAGCTTTTCATTCCACCATTTTTTTTGCAATCAAAGTCTATCCCTCGAAGGAGATGAACATGGATTCTCATAATAATCTTCATTTGTTTAGTGATTAGGCTAGAGAAACATATTTTTCTTATTGGGATACACGATATTGATACTTTGATTTTAGAAGAAAAGATTTTAATTCTATTATTCTCTTAGAATTAAAGTTAGTCCCTAAAATAAGATGAAAACGGATTCTTCTAATAATCTCTATTCCTTTCGTGATTGGCTTGCAACCTCCAAGTAGGATACATGATATTGATGTTTCTGTTTCATAGAAAAAGCTTTTCATTTCACCATTTTTCCTAATATTCAAAGTTTATCCCTCAAATAAGGTGAATATGGATTCTGATAAAAATTCCATTCTTTTCTTGATTGAGCTACAGAAATATGTTCTCCTTATTAGGATACATGACATTAATGCTTTGGTTTTGCAAGAAAAGCTTTTCATTCCATCATTTTTCTTAGAATCAAAGTTCGTAACTCAAATAAAATGAACATAGGTTCTTATAGTAATCTTTATTCTTGTAGTGTGATTAGGTGACAAAAACACACTTTCCTCTTTGGGATATATAGATATTGATGCTTTGCTTAAAGTTTATTCCTTAGAAGAAGTGAACATGATTCTTATAATAATCTTTATTTTTTTTATGGTTAGGCTACAAAAACATGTTCTCCTTATTGGGATACACGATATTGATCTTTGGTTTGGCAAGAAAGGTTTTTCTTTTGTCCCCCAAAAGAGTTAAACCTGGATTCCAGCAATAATGTCCATTTTTTTTGTGATAAGGCTATATAAAACATGCTCTTAATTGGGATACATGTTATTAATGTTTTTGTTTTGCCAAAAAAGTTAGTAAATAAGACGAACATGGATTCTTCTAATAATCTCTATTCTTTTCATGATTAGGATACGATAACATGTCTTCTGCATTGGTAAACAAGATATTGATGCTTTGGCTTTACAAGAAAAGTTTTTTGTTCCACCATTTTCTTGAGAATCAAAGTTCATCCTTCAAATAAGACGAATATGGATTCTCATAATAATCTTTATTCTTTTTGTGATTGGGATACAAAAACATATTCTACTTATAGGGATATATGATATTGATGCTTTAGTTTCATAAGAAATGCTTTTCATTCCACCGTCTTCATTAGAATCAAAGTTTATCCTTCTAGCAATTTGAACATGGAATCCCATAATAATCTCTATTCCTTTCGTGATTGGACTACAAAAACACATTTTGCTTATTGGGATACAAGATATTGATACTTTGTTTTCGCAAAAAAGCTTTTCATTGCACCAATTTCCTTAGAATCAAAGTTCATTTCACAAAAAAGCTTTTCATTGCACCAATTTCCTTAGAATCAAAGTTCATCCCTCAAATGAGACTAACAAGGACTCTTGTAGTAATCTCCATTCTTTTTTAGATTGGGCTATAGAAGTATGTTCTCCTTATTGGGATACATGATATCGATGCTTTGGTTTCACAAGAAAAGCTTTTTCATCTACCATTTTTCTAGAGTCATAGTGCATCCCTTAAAAGAGATGAACATGGATTCTCATAATAATTTTCATTCCTTTTGTGATTAGGCTACACAGCATGTGCTTCTAATTAGGATACACAGTATTGACGTTTTTGGTTTTCCTAGAAAAGCTTTTCTTTCTAGCTTTTTCCTTAGAATCCAAGTTTGTCTTCAAATGAGACAAACATGGATACTTGAAATAATCTTTATTCTTTTTGTGACTGGGGAAGGTAAACATATTTTTTCATTTGGATTCATGATATTGATGCTTTGGTTTCAAAAGAAAAGCCTTTTTTCACCATTTTCTTTAGAATCAAAGTTTTTCCCTTAGATGAGATGAATATGGATTCCCATAAAAATCTCTATTCTTTTAAAGATTTAGCTCGAAAAGCATGTTTTTCTTATTGCAATACATGATATTGATGCTTTGATTTCATAATAAAAGCTTTTAATTCCATCATTTTTCTTAAAAATCAAAGTTGAACCCTCAAATGAGACGAGCATGGATTCTTATAATATTCTCCATTTTTTTCATGATTAGGCTACAAAAACATGTTTTCCTCTTTGGGATATTAATGCTTTGTCTCACAAGTAAAGCTTTTCTTTACACTATTTTTCTTGGAATCAAAGTGCATCCCTCAAATGAGATGAACATGGATTCTCTTAGAAATCTCCATTCCTTTTAAGATTGGGCTACAAATACATGTTCTGCTCCTTGGGATGCATCATATTGATGTTCTGATTTCATAAAAAAAGCTTTTCTTTCCACCATTTTCACTAGAATCATTATTTGTCCCTCAAAAGAGATGAACGTGGATACTCATAATAATCCTTATTCTTTTTGTGATTTGCCTATAAAAACATTTCCTTATTAGGATACATAATATTGATGCTTTGCTTTCATGAAGAAAGCTTTTCATTCCACCATTTTCCTTAGGGCGATATGTATCCTTTAAAGGAGATGAACATGGATTCTCATCATAGTTTGCATTTTTTTCTGATTCGAGATCGTATACACCTTTTGTTTGTTTGGACACATGATATTGATGCTTTGGTTTCACAAGAAAACCTTTTGCTTCCACCATTTTCTTCAGAATCAAAGTTTGTCCATCAAAAGAGACAAAGATGGATTCTCATATTAATCACCATTTTTTTTTGTCGTTGACGTCATAAACTCATTTTCCATATTTCGATACATGATAATGATGCTTTAGATTCGTAGGAAAAGCTTTTCATTCCACCATTTCAGTTAGAACCAATGTTTGGCCCTTAAATGAGACAAACATGATTCTTGTAGTAATCTCCATTATTTTCATGATTGGGCTATAAAAACACATCCGATATTGATGCTTTGGATTTGCTAAAAAAGCTTTTCATTCCACTATTTTCCTCAGAATCAAAGCTTGTACCTTAAATGAGACAAATATGGAGTCTTACAACAATCTTCGCTCTTTTCATAATTAGGCTATAAATATATATGATATCGATGCTTTAGTTTTACAAGAAAAGCTTTTTTTTCCACCACTTTCCTTAGAATCAAAGTTCTTCTCTCAAATGGGCAAGCATGTATTCTCATAACAATCTTTATTATTTTCATGATTAGGCTACAACAACACGTTCTCCTCCTAGAGACATGATATTTATGCTTTGGTTCACAAGCAAAACTTTTCTTTCCACCATTTTCCTTAGAATCAAAGTTTGTCCTTCAAGTAAGATGAGCATGGATTCTCATAAAGTTTATTCTTTTTATAACTGGGCTACAACAACTTATTCTTCACACAGATACATAATATTAATGCTTTGTTTTCACAAGAAAAGCTTTTCTTTCTACCATTTTCCATAGAATCAAAGTTCTTCCTTCAAATAAGATGAACATGGAGTCTCATAATAAACTTTGTTATTTTCATGATTCGGCTACAAAAACACATTTTCCTCATTAGTATACACGATATTGATGCTTTGGTTTTGCAAGAAAGGCTTTACTTTCTATTATCTTCCTTAGAATCAAAGTTCATCCTTAAATAAGATGAACAAGAACACTTATAATAATCTCCATTTTTTCATGATTTGGCCACAAAACACATTCTCTTTATTGGGATACACAATATTGATGCTTTGGTTTTAGAAGAAAAACTTATCTTTCCACAGTTTTCCTTATAATCAGTGTTTGTCCTTCAAATGAGACAAACAAGATTCCCAACATAATCTCTGTTCTTTTCATGATTAGGCTACAATACACATTCTTTACATTGGTATACACGATATTAATGCTTTGGTTTTGTAAGTAAAGCTTTTCTTTTGACCTTTTTCATTAAAATCAATGTTCGTCCCTTAATTGAGAAAAACGTGGATTCTTATAATAATCTCTATTCTTTTCATGATTTGCCTATAGAAACATGTTTTCGTCATTGCAATAAACTATATTGGTGCTTTGATTTTGCAGGAAAAGCTTTTTATTCCATCATTTTCCTTAGAATAAAGTTCGAACCTTATGAGATAAACATGGATTTTCATAATATTCTCTATTATTTTCATCATCGGGCTACAAAAACACATTCTCCTCTTCAGGATACATAGTATTGATGCTTCGTTTTGCAAGAAAAATGTTTTTTCACTATTTTCCTTATAATCAAAGTGCATCCCTCAAATGAGATGAACATGGATTCTCTTAGAAATCTCCATTCTTTTCAAGATTAGGCTACAAAAGCATATTCTCCTTATTAGGATATATCATATTGATGCTTTAGTTTCACAATAAATGCTATTTCATTCCAGCATTTTCACTACAATCATTTTTCATCCCTTGAAAGAAACAAACATGGATACTCGTAATAATCTTCATTCTTTTTATGATTGGCCTATAAGAACTTGTACCTCATTGGGATGCACAGTATCGATGCTTTGATTTCATGGGAAAAGCTTTTCTTTCCACCATTTTCCTTAGATTGAAGTTTGTCCTTTAAATGACATGAACATAGATTCTTGTAATAATGTTTATTCCTTTTATGATTCGAGATCGCATACACTTTTTTTTGTTTGGACACATGATATTGATGCTTTGGTTTCACAAGAAAAGCTTTTCCTTCAACCATTTTCCTTAGAATCAAAGTTTGTCCAAATGAAACAAACATGGATTCTTATTTAATCACCGTTTTTTTTCTGGTTAGACACCAAAAACCAATTTTCCATATTTCGATACATGATATCGATGCTTTAGATTTGTAAGAAAAGTTTTTCATTCCACCATTTTCCTTAGAATCAATGTTTGTCTATCAAATGAGAAGAACACGGATTCTTATAGTAATCTCCATTATTTTAATACTTAGGTTACAAAAACATCCGATATTGACGCATTGGATTCGTAAGAGAAACTTTTTATTCTAGCATTTTTCTTAGAATCAAAGTTCATACCTTAAATGAGATGAACACGGAGTCTCTAGTAATCTCTGTTTTTTTCATAATTGGGCTATAACAAGTTCTCCTTATCAATATACATGATATTGATGTTTTAGATTTGCAAGAAATGTTTTTTTTCCACCATTTTCCTGAGAATCAAAGTTTTTCACTTAAATCAGACGAGCATGGACTCTCATAATAATCTTAACTCTTTTCATGATTAGGCTATAATAACACGTTCTCCTTATCAGATACATGATATTGATGCTTTGGTTTCACAAGAAAAGTTTTCTTTCCATCATTTTCCTTAAAATCAAAGTTCTTCCTTTAAATAAGATGAACATGGATTCTCATAATAAACTTTATTCTTTTCATGATTAGGCTACAAAACACATTCTCCTTATTGGTATACATGATTTGATGCTTAGGTTTTGCAATAAAGTCTTTACTTTCCACTATTTTTCTTAGAATCAAAGTTCATCCCTTAAATGAGATGAAAAAGGATACACATAATAATCTCCATTTTTTCTTGATTCAACCATAAAAACATATTCTCTTCATTAGGATACATGATATTGATGCTTTAGTTTCACAAGAAAAAATTATGTGTCCACCATTTTCCTTATAACCAATGTTTGTCCCTCAATTAAGACAAATAAGATTTCCAAAAAAACTCCATTTTTTACATGATTATGCTACAATAGCACGTTCTTCACATTGGTATATATGATATTAATGCTTTGGTTCAGTGGGAAAAGCTTTTTTCCACCATTTTCCTTAAATTCAATGTTCGTCCCTTAATTGAGACAAACATAGATTCTCGTAATAATCTCCATTCTTTTCATGATTTGGCTACAAAAACATGTTTTGCTTATTGTAATACACGATATTGATATTTGGTTTTGCAAGAAAAGCTTTTCATTCTATCATTTTCCTTAGAATCAAAGTTTGACCCTTGTGAGATGAACATGTATTTTCATAATACTTTCCATTCTTTCCATGATTAAGCTACAAAAAGACGTTCTCCTCATTAGGATGCAAAATACTGATGCCTTGTTTCACAAGAAAAGCTTATGTTTTCACAATTTTCCTTAGAATCAATGTTCACCCCTTAAATGAGATGAGAATGGATTCTTTTAGAAATCTCCATTCTTTTTAAGATTGTTCTATAAAAACACGTTCACTACATTGGGATACATCATTCCAATGCTTTGGTTTCATAAGAAAGGCTTTTCTTTCCACCATTTTTGCTAGAGTCACTATTTATTTGTCTAAAGAGATAAGCATTGATACTTGTAATACTCCTCATTTTTTTTATGATTTTGCTTACAGAAACTTGTTCCTCATTGGGAAACATGATATTGATGCTTTGGTTTTGTGAAAAAGGTTTTTTTTTCCACCATTTTCTTTAGGACCAAAGTTCATCCCTTAAAGGAGACAAACATGGATTTTCATAATAATCTCCATTCTTTCTATGATTCAAGATTGTAAACACATTTGTTCATTTAAGCATATGATATTGATGCTTTTGTTTCACAAGAAAAGTTCTTTCTTCCATCATTTTCCTTAGAATCGAAGTTTGACCCTTAAATGAGATAAACATGGATTCTCATATTAATCACCATTCCTTTTGTGATTAGGCACTACAAACTCATTTTCTACATTCTGATACATGATATTGATGCTTTAGATTCATAAGTAAAGCTTTTCATTCCACCATTTCCCTTTGAATTAATGCTTGTACCTTAAACAACATATACATGGATTCTTATAGTAATCCCTATTATTTTTCTAATTGCTACAAAAACACACCCAATATTGATGCTTTGGTTTTTCAAGATAAGTTTTTCATTCCACTAATTTTTTAGAATCAAAGTCCGTGCCTCAAATGAGATGAACATGGAGTCTCATAATAATCTCTATTCTTTTCATAATTGAGTTGTAAGATCATGTTCTTCTTATCGATATATATGATATTGATACTTTAGTTTTGCAAAAAAAGTTTTTTTCCTACCATTTTCCTTAGAATTAAAGTTCTTCCCTCAAATGAGATGAACATTGATTCTTATAATAATCTATATTCTTTTCATAATTAGGCAACGACAATAGGTGCTCCTTATTAGAGACATGATATTAGTGCTTTTGTTTTACAAGAAAAGTTTTTCTTTCTACCATTTTCCTTAAAATCAAAGGTCTTCCCTCAAATGAGATGAACATGGATTCTCATAATAATCTTCATTCTTTTCATGATTGGGCTACAAAAACACATTTTCTTATTAGTATACATAATATTGATGCTTTGATTTTACAAGAAAAGCTTTTTTTTCCACAATTTTCTTTAGCATCAAAGTTCATCCCTAATATAAGATGAATAAGGAATCTCATAATAATCTCCAAATTTTTCATGATTTAGCCACAAAAATTGTTCTCTTCATTAGGATATATGATATTGATGTTTTAGTTTTACAAGAAAGGCTTTCCATTCCACCATTCTCCTTATAGCTAAAGTTTTTCTGCTAAAGAGATGAACATGGATTCTCGCAATAGTCTACATTCTTTCTATGATTATGTTGCAAAACATGTGCTCCTAATTGGGATGATGATATTGATGCCCTAGTTTTGCTTGAAAAATCTTTCTAGCATTTTCCTTAAAATCAATTTTCATCTTTAAAAAAGATAAAAATGAATTCTTATAATAATCTTTGTTTTTTACATGATTGGGGTGAAAAAATGCATTCTTCTAATTGGGATACATGATATTGATGCTTTGGTTTCACAAGAAAAGCTTGTCTTTCCACCATTTTCCTTAACATCAAAGTTCATCTTTTAAATGAGATAAACAAGATTCCTTAAATAATTTCCACTTTTTCATGATTAGGCTATAATAATAAGTTTTCTGCATTAGTATGCACGATATTGATGCTTTGGCTTTGCAAGAAAAGCTTTTTCTTCCACCATTTTTAATAAAATCAATGTTTATTTCTCAATTAAGATGAACATGGAATCTCGTAATAATTTCCATTCTTTTCATGATTCAGCTACAAAAACCTATTATACTTATTACGATACATGATATTGATATTTTGGTTTTGTTAGAAAAGCTTTTTATTCCATCATTTTTCTTAGCATTAAAGTTTGACCCTCAAATGAGGTTATCATGGATTCTTATAATATTCTCTATTTTTTTGTGATAAGGCTACAAAAACACATTTTCCTTTTCAGGATAGATAATATTAATCTTTGTTTTGCAAGAAAAGCTAATTTTCCATAATTTTATTTAGATTCAAATTTCATCCCTTAAATAAGAGGGACATGGATTCTCTTAGAAATCTCCATTTTTTTCATGATGGAGCCATAAAAACATGATCTCCTCTTTAGGATGCATCATATTGATGCTTTAATTTCACACAAAAAGCTTTATTTTTTGCCATTGTTGCTAGAATCATTATTCATCCATCAAAAGAGATGAATAGGGATACTAGTAATAATCCCTATTCTTTTTGTGATTAGCCTAAAAAAAACATGTTCCTTATTGGGATACACCATTTTTCTTAGAATCAAAGTTCATCCCTCAAAAGAGATGAACAAAGATTCTCATAATAATCTCCATTCTTTTCATGATTGGGCTACAAAAACAAAAACAATATTGATGGTTTCTTTCACAAGAAAAACTTTTCTTTCCACTATTTTCCTTAGAATCAAAGTTTTTTCCTAAAAAGGAATAAGTATGGATTCTTATAATAATCTTCATTCTTTTGTGATTGGGCTACAAAAACATGTTCTTCGTATTAGGATACATGAATTGACACTTTGGTTTCTCAAAAAAAAGATTTCTTTCCACCATTTTACTTACAATCAAAGCTCATCCATCAAATGTGATGACATGGATTCTAATACTAATCTCTGTTATTTCTATGACTAGGCATGTAAACATATTTTCCTTCGGATACATGATATTAATGCTTTGGTTTCATGAGAAAAGCTTTTCTTTCCACCATTTTTTAAATAATATGAACATGGATTCTCATAATAATATCCACTTTTTCATGATTTGGCTACAAAAACACATCTTCCTCATTGGGACATACGATATTGATGCTTTAGTTTCTAAAAAAAGCTTTTTATTCCATCATTTTTCATAGAATTAAATTCATCCTTCAGATGAGATAAACATGGATTCTTATTGTAGTCTTAATTTTTTTGGTGATTAGGCTAGAAAAACACATTTTCCCCATTAGGATAGCCAATATTGATGCTTTAATTTTGCAAGAGAAGCTTTTTTTTCCACCAATTTTGTTTAAATTAAAGTTTATCCCTTAAAAAAGACAAACATTATTCTCACAATAATCTTTATCCCCTTTGTGCTTGGGCTACAAAACACTTTCTCCTTATTAGGATACATGATATTATTGCTTTGGTTTTGCAAGAAACACTATTTTTATCATTTTCCTTAGGATCAAAATTTGTCTCTTAAAGGAGACAAATATGTATTCTCAAAATAATCTCAATTCTTTTTATGATTGGGCTATAATAACAAATTCTCCGCATTGATATACACAATATTGATACTTTGTTCTTGCAAGAAAAACTTTTATTTTTCCACAATTTTCTTTAGAGTCAAAATTCATCTCTCAAATGAAAAGAGTAAGGATAATCTCAATTCTTTTCATGATTCGACCATAGCAACATGTTTTTCTTGTTGGGATATATGATGTTGATGCTTTGGTTTTGCAAGAAAGGCCTTTTCTTCCCCCATTTTTCTTGTAGCCAAAGTTCATCCTAAAATGAGATAAACATAGATCCTAGTAATAAACTCCATTTCTTTGCGATTAGTCACCATAAATACATTTTCTTTATTCGGATACACAATATTAATGATTTGGTTTCCCAAGAAAAGTTTTTTTTTCTGCCATTTTTGTTAGAATCAAAGTTTATACCTTAAAAGAGATGAACATTGATTCTCATCATAATCTCCATTTTTTTTTTTTTGTGATTAGGCTATAGAAACACATTCTCCTTATTGGGATACAAGATATTGATGCTTTGGTTTTGCCAAAAAAGCTTTTGTTTTCAACCATTTTTGTTAAAATCAAAGTTCATTCCTTAAATGAGACAAACATGGATTCTCATAATAATCTCTATTCTTTTATTAGTGTAGGCCTTGCAAGCCAATTAGATTTGCTTGTAACTCGCTTATTTTTAGATATCTCATGTAAAATACATTATATATTATTAATGTTTTTAAGGTATTTCTTTATCCATAAGATTTCATTTCAATAATAGTTATGAAAAGTCTTATCAAGATAAAGCCCATTGAACGTATTGTCTTTGCAAAGGAATTGTAATGGGTTATAATTATGGGATCCTTATGCATCAAAGCCATGTTTCTTTAACCGTTCTTAGTCATTGTATTGTCAAGATAGGGTATTAACAATATACAAAGATTGGCATAAGTAAGCCTCCATGCATATGATGTATGCAATTAGTCTCTTAAGTTGAAGTATATATATACTTAGAGACATCGTATGGGTACTTGTTATAGTAACAAGATCACTAAATAAAATACATTATATATTATTAATGTTTTTAAGGTATTTCTTTATCCATAAGATTTCATTTCAATAATAGTTATGAAAAGTTTTATCAAGATAAAGCCCATTGAACACACTATCTTTGCAAAGGAATTGTAATAGGTTATAATTATATGATCCTTATGCATCAAAGCCATGTTTCTTAAACTGTTCCTAGTCATTGTATTATCAAGATAGGGCATTAACAATATACAAAGATTGGCATAAGTAAGCTTCCATGCATATGATATATGTAATTATCTCTTAAGTTGAAGTATAGATATAATTGGGGACATCATATGGATGCTTGTTATAGTAACAAGATCCTAAACATGACTCGTTATAAGAGTTTGATTGGTATTTCACTCAAATGTTTGTGGAAAATACTTTCATGCATTAGTAGTCTAATTGGTCCTTAGATTTTTGACACTAAGTCACCTTGTATGTGAATTATCATATTTGGCGATCATTATGAAGGGGTCCATAATGGATGGATACCAAAAGAAATGTGGTTTTAGGTATGATATGAAGCATACTAAAGGTAAATAAGTGGTTCAAAGAGGATTCATCACCCTACGTGATATAAGGGGACATATTTCATCTATTCCTAGCCTATATTAACATAAAGTCCTTGGCCAAGGTAATACTGATTATGGAGTTAACACATAAGACAATAGGACTAATATGGAATGGGTTTAGAGTAGACACTGCACCATGCTCTTGTCTTTTCTGAGATATGAAGAAAAGATTAAATTACACCAACATATTATACACTGCAAGGCTCATCAAAACTGTATTGACTCTTTTGGCATTTGGGTTGCTGTGATACATTGCTAGATGCCATTCATAGTCCATAAATATAAATGTTTTTAACCAAATTAATTTATATTTATTGCCAACATATTAGGGGCTTAATGGGTCACATATAAAAAAGTAATTTTATGGAATTAAAATGGGATTGGATTAGATTATAGGGTTATCGATCTTTTAGGGACTAAATTGACATGTTCAATTTGCCAAGGGGTTAATTTGCAATTAAAATAAAAATTTCAAATTGCCTTAAACCTCACTATTCAAGCGTGTGATTTTCCCGTACCATTGAAATTTGAAATTGATGCCATCTTTGTAATGAACATAAGGTTAGTTGGGCATGAAACTTTACAAAGAAAAAAATTTCTTGCTCTCGATTTTTGTTGCAGTAAAAGCATCGCTTAAAGAAAGGTCAACAAAAAATAAATTACTAGTAAGACTCCCAATAAAACATGATCTCAACCTTATGAAGATTTTTGAGTCACCATGTGGATCACCATTGAAGGCCAAACAACTAGACAACTTTGGTTTGTAATAATCAGGCTTGGTATGCAAGACAACTAAAGATTAAATTTAATCAAGGATCTAGAAAATCCTGGTTTGAGGTATGATTTCATTTTCAATGATCTTCAAAATTTTTAGATCAATTATGTGCAAGTCGATCCATTGAGAAATTCAGGATGCCTATTTAATTTCTTTGCTGCATACTCTAATAATTGTTATCTAATTTATTACTTCATTTATTTGAACATGACCCAAATTCTAACATTTTTTCATAATTAGGCTACAAAAACATGTTTTTCTTATCAAGACACATGATATTCATGCTTTGGTTTTGCAAGAAAAGCTTTTCTTTAAACCATTTTTGTTAAAATGAAAGTTAATCCCTGAAAAGAGATGAATATAGATTCTCATAATAATCTCCATCCTTTTTGTGGTTAGGCTACAAAACACATTCTCCTCATTAGGATACATGATATTGATGCTTTGTTCACACAAGAAAAGCTTTTCTTTCCATTGTTTTTCTTAGAATCAAAGTTTGTCCATCAAATGAGACAAACATTGACGCTTGTAGTAATCTCTATTCTTTTTGTGATTAGGCACCATAAACACGTTTTTTCATGATATTGATGCTTTGCTTTGGCAAAAAAAGCTTTTCTTTCCACCATTTCTTTTATAATCAAAGTTCAACCCTTAAATGAGATGGACATGGATTCTCATAATAACCTGCATTCTTTTCATAATTCAACTGCAAACAAACCATTTTCCTTATTGAAATATAGAATATTGATGTTTTGGTTACGCAAGAAAAGCTTTTTTTTTCTATTTTCTTTTGAATCAAAGTTCATCTCTCAAAGTAGATTAACATGGATTCTTGTAACAATCTCTATTCTTTCATGACTACGTGATAAATGCATGTTAATTGCATTTGCAAGAAAAGCTTGTCTTTCCACCACTTTCGTTAGTCCCTAAAATAAGATGAAGATGGATTCTCATAATAATCTCTATTTTTTTATTATTGGGCATGATAAACACATTTTATTCATTCGGATACATGATTTTGGCACTTTGGTTTCATAAGAAAAGCTTTTTTTTTCACCATTTTCCTTAGAATCAAAGTTCATCCCACAAGTGAAATGAACATAGATTCTCGAAATAATATCCATTTTTTCATATTTGGGCTTAAAAAAATGCATTCTCCTAATTGGAATACATGATATTGATGCTTTGTTTTGCAAGAAAAGCTTTTCTTTGCACTATTTTCCTTAGAATCAAAGTTCATCTTTCAAATAAGATAAACATATATTCTTGTAATAATCTCTATTCTTTTTCAGATTGGACTACAAAAATGCTACTTGATATTGATGCTTTGGTTTCTCAAGAAAAGCTTTTTTCTACCTTTTTCGTTATAATCATAGTTCGTCACTCAAAAGAGACAAACATGGGTTCTCATGATAATGTCTATTCTTTTTATGATTAGGCTACAAAAACTCATTCTCCTTAATGGGATACACTGTATTGATGCTTTACTTTCACAAGAAAAACTTTTCTTTCCACCATTTTCCTTAGAATCAAAGTTCAACCCTCAATTAGGAGTAACATGGATTTTCATAATAATCTCCACTCTTGTATTGATTTGGCTACAATAACACATTTTTTGCATTAGGATACACAATATTTATAGTTTGGTTTCACAAGAAAAGCTTTTCTTTCCACTATTTTCCTTAGAATTAAATTCATTCCTTAAATGAGACAAACATTGATTCTTGTATTAGTCTCCCTTTTTTTCGTGGTTCAGCCCACAAACATGTTCTCTTCATCAAGATACATGATATTGGTGCTTTGGTTTCACAAGTAAGGCTTTTTCTTCCACTATTTTTCTTACAGCCCAAGTTCAACCTTAAAATAAGACGAACATGGATTCTCATAATAATCTCCATTCTTTTTGTGATTAGGCATAAAAACATGTTTTCTTCAATTGGGTATATGATATTGAGGCTTTGGTTTTGTGAGAAAAGCATTTCTTTTCACCAGTTTCATTAGAATCAAAGTTCATACCTGAAAAAAGAGAATGCAGATTCTTGTTATAATCTCCATTCTTTTTGTCGGTCTACAACAGATGTTCTCTTCGTTAGGATACACTTTATTTATGCTTTGGTTTCACTAGAAATATTTTTCTTTTCAACCATTTTGTTAGAACCAAAGT
This sequence comes from Adansonia grandidieri, assembly GCA_038382065.1. Lineage (NCBI taxonomy): Eukaryota > Viridiplantae > Streptophyta > Magnoliopsida > Malvales > Malvaceae > Adansonia > Adansonia grandidieri. Next base: position 94,378 of record JBBYHK010143910.1, on the reverse strand, counting down.
TCATTCCTTAAATGAGACGAACATAGATTCTCGTAATAATCTTTATTCTTTTCATGATTGGGCTACAAGAACATATTCTCCTTATTAGGATATATGATATTAATGCTTTTGTTTTGCAGAAACAGCTTTTTTCCACTATTTTTGTCTAAATCAAACTTCATCGCTCAAAGTAATAAACATATGGATTCTTATAACAATCCCTATTCCTTTTGTGATTAGACTATAAAGACACATTTTCCTTATTGGGATACAAGATATTCATGCTTTGGTTTTGCAAAAAAGGCTATTCTTTTATCATTTTCATTGGAATCAAAGTTTATCCCCTAAATGTGATGAACATGGATTCTCACAATAATCTCCATTCTTTTCAAGATTAGGCTATGAGAAATAGTTCCTCGCATCGGGATGCATGATATTAATGCCTTGTTTATGCAAGAAAAGTTTTTCTTCCTTCATTTTTCTTAGAACCATAGTTTGTCCCTCCAATGAGATGAACAAGGATTCTCATAATAATTTCCATTCTCCTTATGATTAGGCACCATAAACACATTTTCTTCATTTAAGTACACAATATTGATGCTTTGTTTTTCCAAGAAAAGTTTTTCTTTCCACTAGTTCCCTTAAAACCAAAGTTCATCCCTCAAATGAAATAAACATCAATTCTTAGAATAATCTCCATTCTATTCTTGATTGGCCTACAAAACATGTCTTGTCATTAGAATACATGATATGGACACTTTGGTTTTACAAGAAAAGCTTTTCTTTCTAACATTTTTGATAGAATCAAAGTTCATCCCTCAAATGAATGAATGTTGATTCTCAAAATAATCTCTATTCCTTTTTGGATTGGGCTACAAAAGCAAATTCTTGTCATTGACATACACAATATTGATGCTTTGGTTTCGTAAGTAAAGCTTTTCTTTCAACCATTTTCATTGGAATCAAAATTCGTCCCTATAATGTCATGGGATTGACGTGAGGGGGTAGGGATGGTTATATTTCTAGGAGTGAACTCTAGGAGAATGTGAAGCACATGGATAAAAGTTATGCCTCGAAATGAAAGACAATTTTGAACCAGCTTGATAATCTATATTCTATTCATGATTTAGCTACAAAAACGTGTTCTTCTCATTAGGATATACAACAATGATGCTTTGGCTTCACAAGAAAAGTTTACCCTTCACTATTATCCATAGAATCAAAGTTCATCCTCAAACGAGACAAACATGGATTCCTATAATAATTTCCACTCTTCTCATGATTGGGCTACAAAAACACATTTTTTGTGCTAGGATACACGATATTGATGCTTTGATTTCACAAGAAAAGCTTTTTTTGCTATCACTTTCCTAAGAATGAAAGTTTGGTAATCAAATGAGAAGAACATGGATTCTCATAATAATCTCCATTCTTTTCATATTGAGCTACAAAAACACATTCTTTACATTAAGATAAATGATATTGATGCATTGGTTTTGCAAGAAAAGCTTTTCTTTCCACAAGTTTCTTTACAATCAAAGTTTATCCTTCAAATGATGCAACACATGGATTTTCATAATAATCTCCATTCTTTTCATGATTCAGCCGCGAAAACATATTTTTCTCATTAAATACACGATATTGATGTTTTGATTTCCATAGAAAAACTTTTCTTTCCACCATTTTTATTAAAACCATAGCTTGTCCCTCAAAAGAGAGAAACATGGAGTCTCGAAATAATCTCTATGATTTTCATGATTAGGCTAAAATGCATGTTCTCCTCATTAGGATATATGGTTTGTTTCACAATGAAAGCTTTTCTTTCAACCATTTTTCTTCAAATTAAAGTTCATCCTCCAATGAGACAAACATGGATTTCGGTAATAATCTTTATTCTTTTTCTTGATTAAGCCATAAAAACACGTTCTCTTCATTGGGATACACAAATGCTCTAGTTTCATAAGAATAGCTTTCCATTCCAACATTTTCCTTATAATCAAACTTTGTCCCTTACAAGAGACGAACATGGATTCTCAGAATAATCTCTATTTTTTTCATGATTGGGATAGAAAAATTTTTCTAATTGGAATATAGGGTATTAATAGCTTTTCATTTCACCATTTTCCTTAGAATCAAAGTTCATCCCTCAAATGAATAGAAAATGAATTCTCGTAATATTTTCCATTATTTCATGACTAGTTTGTAAAAATACATTTTTTTTGCTGGGATGTCCGATGTTGATGCTTTGGCTTCACAAGTAAAGCTTTCATTTCACCATTTTCCTTAGAATCAAAGTTCATTCTTCAAAAGAGATGAGCATGGATTTTGGTAATAATCTCCAAGCTTTTTGTGATTAAGCTACAAAAACATATGCTCATTGCAATGCATGATATTATTGATTTGTTTCGGAAGAAAAACCCTTTTTTTCCACCATTTTCCTTAGAGTCAATTGCATCCATTAAATGAGATGAACAAGGATTCCTATAGTAATCTCCATTCTTTTTGAAATTGGGCTATAAAAACATGTTTTCCTCTTTGGCAAACATGATTTGATGCTTTTGTTTCGTAAGAAAATCTTTTCTATCTCCTATTTTCCTTAGAATCATAGTTTATCTCTAAAAAAAGATGAACATGTTTTCTTGTAATAATCTCCATTCTTTTTGTAATTAGGCAAAAAACACATTGTTGTCATTGGAATACATGATATTAATGCTTTAGATTTGCGACAAAAGTGTTTCTTTCATCCATTTTTTCAAAATCAAAGTTTATCCCTCCATGGATTCTCATAATAATATCCATTCTTTATGAGATTAGGCTTCAAAAACTCATTCCCTAAATTAGAATACTTGATATTTATGCTTTGTTTCAAAGTAAAAGCTTTTCTTTCCACCATTTATGTTAGAATCAAAGTTTGTCCCTCAAATAAGACAAAAATGGATCCTTGTAATAAAGTTCATTCTTTTCATGATGCTTTGGTTTTAGAAGAGAAGCTTTTCTTTTCGCTATTATCCTTAGGATCAAAATTTTGCCCTCAAATGAGCCGAACATGGATTACCATAATAATCTCCATTCTTTTTGTCATTAGAATACAAAAACATATTTTCCATATTAGGATACACAATATTGAGGCTTTAGTTTCGTGAAAAAAGCTTTTCTTTCCACTATTTTCCTAAGAATGAAAGTTTAGCCTTCAAATGAGAAGAACATGGATTCTCGTAATAATCTATATCCTTTTGTCATTAGGCTACAAAAACACATTCTCTACAATAGTATACATGATATTGATGCATTTGTTCTGTAAGAAAAGCTTTTCTTTTCACCATTTTCCTTACAATCAAAGTTCATCCCCTACATGAGATGAACATGGATTCTCATAATAATATTCATTCTTTCCATGATTTGGCTACAAAAACACATTCTCTTTATTTGATACAAGATATCAAAGTTCATCCCCCAAGCGAAGTGAACATGGATTCTCATAATAATATCCATTTTTTGTGATTGGGCTTCAGAAACATATTCTCCAAATTAAGGTGCACGATATTGATGCTTTTTTTAACAAGAAAAGCTTTCTTTTCCACCATTTTTGTTAGAATCAAAGTTCATCCCTTAAATAAGATGAAGATGGATTCTTATCATAATCTCCACTCTTCTAAAGATTTGGCCACAAAAACATGTTCTCTTCTTTGGGATATACGATATACATGCTTTGGTTTCACTGGAGAAGCTTTCTTTCCACCATTCTCCTTAGGATCAAAGTTCATCCTAAATGAGATGAACATGCATTCCTATAATAATCCCTTTTCTTTTCATCATTAGGATACAAAAACAGGTTCTCTGCATTAGGATACATGATATTGATGGTTAGGTTTCATGAAAAAAGCTTTTTTCTCCACCATTTTCCCTAGAATCAAAGTTTATCCCTCAAATGAGATGAACATGGATTCTTTTAATAATCTTCATTTTTTTCATGATTTGGCTACAAACACATGTTTTCTTCATTGAGATACAGGATATTGATGCTTTGGTCTCACAAGAAAAGCTTTTTTCCATAGTTATCCTTAGAATCAAAGTTCATCCCACAATGAGATAACATGGATTCTCATAATAATCTCCATTTGTTTCATCATTGGGATATAGAAACATGTTTTCTGCATTAGGACACACGATATTTATACTTTGGTTTCAAAAGAAGAACTTTTTTCCACCATTATCCTTAGGGTCAAAGGTCATCCCTCATATGAGATGAACATGGATTCTCGTAATAATGTCATTCTTTTAAAAACACATTCTTTGCATTAGGATACATGATTTTCATAAATTAATTTCAAAAGAAAAGATTTTCTTTTATCATTTTCCTTACAATCAAAGTTTGTCCTTCTAATAAGATGAACATGGTTTCTTATAATAATCTCCATTGTTTTGATAATTCAGCTAGAGAAAAACATTTTTCTTACTAGATACTTGATATTATGGTTTAGTATCCCCAGAAAAGCTTTCTTTTCATTATTTTTCTTAAAATCAAAGTTCATCCTTCAAAAGAGTTAACATGGATTCTTGAAATAATCTTAATTTTTTTCACAGTTGGGCTAAAAAACAAGTTATCCTTATTGAGGTACACAATATTGATGCTTTGTTTTACAAGAAAAGCTTTTCTTTCCACCATTTTCCTTAGAACCAAAGTTCATCCCCTAAATGAAATGAACATTGATTCTTGTGTAATCCCCATTCTTTTTTGTGATTAGGCCATAAAGCATTTCATAAGAAAGCTTTTCATTCCACCATTTTGCTTAGAATCAAAGTTCATGCCTCAAATGAGATGAACATAGATTTTGTAATAATCTGGATTCTTTTCATGATTAGGCTACAAAAACGTATTCTCCTTATTGAGTTACACAATATTGTTGCTTTGTGTCGCAAGAAAAGCTTTTTTCCACCATTTTCCTTAGAATCAATATTCGCCCCTTAAATGAAACAAACATGGATTCTCGTAGTAATCTTCATTCTTTTCGAGATTAGGTTACAAAAACACAATCTCTTTGTTAGGATACATGATATTGATGCTTTGGCTTCGTAACAAAAGCTTTTCTTCCTACTATTTTTGTTAGAATCATAGTTTAACCCTCAAAATAGATGAACACAGAATCTAATAATATTGTCATTAGGCAATAAAAACATGTTCTCCTCACTGGGATACACGATATTGATGCTTTGGTTTTGTGACAAAAGCTTTTCTTTCCCTTATTTTTCTTAAAATCATAGCTCATCCCTTAAATTGGATGAACATATATTCTCTTAATAATATCCATTTTTTTCATGACTAGGCTGCAAAAACATGTTTTTCTCATTGAGGTACACAATATTGATGCTTTGGTTTCATAAAAAAAGTTTTTTCCCTATTTTCCTAAGAATAAAAGTTTGTCACTCAAATGAGACAAATATGGATTCTCATATAAAATATCATTCTAGTAATTGGGCTTTAAAAGCTCATTCCCCAAATTATGATGCATGAAATTGATGCCTTGTTTTGTAGGAAAAGCTTTTTTCCACCATTTTAAATAGAATCAATGCTCATCCCTCAAATAAAATGATCAAGGACTCTTGTAATCATCTCTATTCCTTTCAGGATAAGGCTACATAAACACTTCTTTATTGCGATACATGATATTCTTTCTTGTTTCACATGAAAAGCTTTTCTTTCCACCATTTTCCTTCAAAATAACAATCATTCCTCAAATGAGATGAACATTTTGTAGTAATCTCTATTCTATTCGAGACTGGCTACAAAAACATATTTTTCTCATTGGCATACATGATGTTGATGCTTTGGTTTAGCAAGAAAAGCTGTTCTTCCCACTATTTTTGTTGGAATCAAATTTATCCTTTAAAAGATATGAACATGGATTTGTGATTGGGATACGAAAACAAATTCTCCTTATTAGGATACACTATATTATGACAAAAGCTTTTTTCCCCCTATTTCCTTAAAATTAAAGTTTATCTCGCGAATGCGATGAACATGGATTCTCATAATAATATTTACTCTTTTAATGGCTTGGCTTTAAAAACACATTCTCTAAATTAGGATACACGATGTTGATGCTTTGGTTTCACAAGAAAAGATTTTCTTTCCACCATTTTTCTAATATTGAAAGTTTGTCCCTCAAATGAGAAAAACATGGACTCTCATGATTAAGCCACAAAAATGCAATCCCAGCATTCGGGTACACGATTTTGATGCATTAGTTTCGTATGAAAAGCTTTTCTTTTCACTATTTTCCTTATAATCGAAGTTTATCTCCCTAATAAGATGGACATGGTTTATTATTAGGATACACGGTATTAATCCTTTGTTTTGCAAGAAAAGCTTTACTTTCCATCATTTTCCTTAAGATCAAAGTTTGTCTTTTAAATGAGACAAACATGGATTCTGGTAATGATCTATATTCTTTTTAATGGTTGGGCCACAAAGATAGATTCTCCTTATTGGGATACATGATACCGATACTTTGGTTTCACCAGAAAAACTTTTTATTCCACCATTTTCCTTAGAATTAAAGTCCATCCCTCAAATACCTCAAATGAGATGAACATAGATTCCCATAATAATCTTCATTTTTTTCATGATTAGCCTACAAAAACATGTACTGCTCATTAGGATACACAATATTGTTACTTTGTTTTGAAAGAAAAGCTTTTTTATTCACCATTTTCTTTAAAATCAATGTTCATCCCTTAAATGAGAAAAACATAGATTCTTATAGTAATCTCATTTCTCTTCAAGATTGGCTTATAAAAGCACAATCTCTTTATTAGGATATATAATATTGATGCTTTTATTTCCCCAAAAAAAGCTTTCTTTCCCACTATTTTTCATTAGAATCATAGTTCAGCCCTCAAAAAGGATGAACATGGATTTTCATAATAATCTTCATGCTTTTGGTGATTGGGATACAAAAACACAATCTTCTCGTTAGCATACATGATATTGATGCTTTGGTTTTGTGATAAAAGCTTTTCTTTCCCCTATTTTCCTTAAAATCAAAGTTCATCCTTCAATGAGACAAACATGGGTTCTTATTACAAAATTCATTTTTTCATGATTGGGCTTCAAAAACACATTCTCCAAATTAGGATACATGATGTTAATGTTTTGTTTTCAAGAGAAAAGCTTTTCTTTCCACCACTTTCATAAGAATAAAAGTTTAGCCCTTAAATGAGAAAAACATGGGTTCTCATAATAATCTCCATTCTTTTAATGATTAGGCTATAAAAACACATTCTCTACATTGGGATAAGGATACTGATGCATTGGTTTCTTAAGAAAGGCATTTTTTTCCACCATTTTCCTTATAACCTAAGTTCACCCCTCTAATGAGATGAACATGGAATCTCATACTAATCTCCATCCTTCCATGGTTCGACTACAAAACATATTATCCTCACTACATACATGATATTGATGCTTTGGTTTCTCCGAAAAAACTTTGTTCACCATTTTTGTTATATTCAAAGCTTGTCCCTCAAAAGAGACAAACATGGATCCGTAGAATAATCTCCATTCTTTTCATGATTGGGCTAAAATGCATATTCTTTGTATCAAGGTACACAATATTGATGCTTTATTTTGCAAGCTTTCATTTCCACCATTTTGTTTAAAATTAAAGTTCATCCCTTACATGTGATGAACAGGGATTCTCATAATAACCTCCATTATTTGTCATGATTGGGTACAAAAAAACATTCAACTTATTAGGATACATGATACTGACGCTTTAGTTCAACAAGAATAGCTTTTGATTCCACCATCTTCTTTAAAATCAAACTTTATCCTTCAAAACACATAAATGGATTCTCATAATCATCTTCATTCTTTTCGTGATTGGGCTGCAAAAACACTTTCTACTCATTCGCATACATAATATTGATGCTTTGGTTTTGCAAGAAAAACTTTTATTTCCACCATTTTTTCTTAAAATTAGATTACATCTTTCAAATAAGATGAACATGGATTCTTGTAACAATCTCCATTATTTTCCTAATTAGGCTACAAAAACATGTTCTCCACATTAGGATACATGTTACTAATGCTTTGGATTTAGAAGAAAAGCTTCTTATTCCATGATTTTTCTTATAATCAAAGTTTAACCCTTAAATTAGATGAACATGGATTCTCTAATAATTTCCATTTTTTACATGATTGGGCTACAAAAACATGTTCTCCATATTAGAATGCATGATATTGATGCTTTGTTTTATAGGAAAAGATTTATATTCCACCATTTTCCTTAGAATCATAGTTCATCCCTCAAATGAGATGAACATGGATTCTCATAATAATCTTTACTCTTTTCATGATTAGGCTGTAAAAACATTTTCCTAATTGAGATATATAATGTTGTTGCTTAATATTGCAAGAAAAGCTTTTCTTTCCATCATTTTCCTTAGAATCAATGTTTATCCCTCAAATAAGAGAACTAGGATTCTTATAGTAATCTTCATTCTTCTCAACATTAGGCTGCAAAAACACTTTTTGCTTATTAGGATACATGATACAGATGCTTTGGTTTCGCAAGGAAAGCTTTTCTTCCCACTATTTTTGCTAGAATCATAGTCCATCCCTCAAAAGAGAGGAACATGGATTCTCATAATACTCCCCATTAATTTGTGATTGGGCTACAAAAACATATTCTCCTTATTGGGATACACGATATTGATGCTTTGATTCACAATAAAGGTTTTTCTTTCTTCCATTTTCCTTAAAATCAAAGTTTATCCCTCCAATTAGATGAACATGGATTCTTGTAATAATATCCAATCTTTTGTGAATAGGCTTTTCCAAATTAGGATACACAGTATTGATACTTTGTTTCATTAGAAGGCTTTACTTTCCACTATTTTTGTTAAAATCAAAGTTTATCCTTCGAATAAGATGAATATGGATTCTTGTAAAAATTTCCACTCATTCAACTACAAAAATATGTTCTCTTCATTAGGATACATGGCACTGATGTTCTAATTTCACATGAAAAGCTTTTTATTCCACCATTATCCTTACGATCAAACTTTGTCCCTCAAATGATGAACATGGATTCCTATCATAATCTCCATTCTTTTCATCACTGACATACACAAACATGTTTTTCACATTAGGTAACACAATTTTGATGCTTTAGATTTATGAGAAAAGCTTTTCTTTTCACCATTTTCCTAAGAATAAAAGTTTGGCCCTCAAATGAGAAGAACATGGATTCTCATAATAATCTATGTTATTTTCATCATTGGGCTACAAAAACACATTCTCTACATTGGGATACACGATATTGATGCTTTGGTTTCATAAGACAAGCTTTTCTTTCCATTATTTCCTTAAAACCAAAGTTTTTGTTCCTCTAATGAGATGAACATAGATTCTTCTAATAATCTCCATTCCTTTCATGATTCGGATACAAAGACACATTCTCCTCACTGGATACATGATATTGATGCCTTATTCCTCCAGAAAAGCTTCTTTCCCACCATTTTTATTTGAATCAAAGTTCATGCCTTAGAAGAGATGAACATGGATTCTTTGCATAATCTCCATTTTTTCATGATTGGGCAAAAAAAACACGTTTTCCTCATGAAGATACATGATTTTTATGCTTTGTTTTGCAAGAAAAGCTTTTCTTTTTGCCATTTTCCTTCAAATCAAAGTTCGTACTTTAAATGATGACATGAATCATGGATTCTCATAATATTCTCTATTCTTTTTCATGTTTAGCAATAAAAAAAAACATTCTCTTAATTGGGATACCAATATTGATGCTTTGGTTTCATAAGACTAGCTTTTCATTCCACCGTTTTCTTTACAATTAAATGTCATCCCTCAAAAGAGACAAACATTAATTATTGTAGTAATTTTCTTTCTTTTTTAATGATTGTTCTCCTCGTTGGGATGCACGATATTGTTTCTTTCCACCATTATCAAAGTTAGTCTCTCAAATGAGATGAACATGTATTCTCGTAATAATCTCCATTTTTTTCATCATTGTGATACAAAAACACATTCTTTGCTTTAGGATACATGATATTAATTCTTTGTTTTCATAAGTAAAGCTTATTTTCCCACCATTTTCCTAAAAATGAAAGTTTGGACCTCAAATGAGAAGAACATTGATTCTTATGGTAGTCTCCGTTCATTTCGTGATTGGCCTACAAAAACAACATTTTTTGCATTAGAAAACATGATATTAATGCATTTGTTTTGCAAGAACAACTTTCTTTCCACCATTTTCCTCATAATCAAAGTTTATCCATTTAATGAGATAAACATGGATTCTCATAATAATTTGCATTCTTTTCACAATTCATCTACAAAAACACATTCCCTTCACAAGATACACGACATTAATGCTTTGGTTTGCGCAAAAAAGTTTTTTCCTTTTAAATTTTTTCTAGAATCAAAATTTATCCCTTAAAAAGCCTGAACATAAATTCATAGAATAATCCTCATTCTTTTCATGATTGGGCTAAAAAACACATTTTCCTTATTGGGATACATGATATTAATGCTTTGTTTCTTTCCACCATTTTCCTTAGAATCAAAGTTTATCCTTTAAATGAGTCAAACATGGATTCTTATAAGTCTCCATTTTTTTCATGATTCAACCATAAAAACATGTTCTCTATATTAGGATACATGATATTGATGCTTAGGTCTTGCAAGAAAAGCTTTGCAATCCACCATTTTGATTAGAATCAAAATGCATCCCTTAAATGAGATAAACATGGATTCTTATGATAATTTTTGTTCTTTACATGATTAAGCTACCAAAACGCATTTTCCTCATTAGGATACAACATATTGATGCTTGGCTTGAAAAAAAGCTTTTCTTCCCACTATTTTTGCTACAATTATAGTTTATCCTTAAAAAAAATTCAAACATGGATTCTCGTAATAATCTGTATTCTTTTTGTGACTACTACAAAAATGCATTCTTCTTATTGGGATATGATATTGATGCTTTGTTTTGCAAGAAAAGCTTTAATTTCCACCATTTTTCATTAGAATCAAAATTCATCCCTTAATTAAGATGAACATGGATTTGTGAAATAATCTCCATCCTATTCATTAAGATTAACAATATTGATGCTTTTGTTTCACAAGAAAAGCTTTTCCTTCCACCATTATCCTTTAGATCAAAGTTCATCCTCTAGTAAAAGGAACATGGATTCTCATAATAATCTCCATTCTTTTTCATGATTGGGCCATAAAAACACACTTTTCTCATTAGGATACATGATATTGATGCTTTGATTTCATAAGAATAGCTTTTTATTCTGCCATTTTCCTTAGAATTAAAGTTTGTCACTCAAAAAAGATGAACATGAATTCTTGCAATAACTCTTTTTTTTTCTTGCTTGGGCTACAAAAACATAATCTTTTCATATAAATACATGATATTGATGCTTTGGTTTTGCAAGAAAAGCTTTTCATTCTACCATTTTCCTTAGAATCAAAGTTTATCCCTCAAATAAGATGAATATGGATTCTTATAATAATCTCTATTCTCTTCATAATTCGACAACAAAAACATATTCTCCACATTGAGATACACAATATTTATGCGCTGGTTTCATAAGAATAGCTTTTTTTCCCACCATTTTCCTTATAATCAAAATTCATTCCCCTAATGAGATAAACATGGATTTTGTAATAATCTCGTTTCTTTTCATGATTCGTCAATAAAAACATATTCTCCTAGCTGTTTACATGATATTGATCCTTCAGTTTCTCTAGAAAAATTTTTCCTTCCACCATTTTTGCTAAAATCAAAGTTCATCGTTCAAAAGAGACGAATATGGAGTCACAAAATAATCTTCATTATTTTTGTGATTGGGCTAACAGACACGCTCTCCTCATAGGATACATGATTTTAATGCTTTGTTTCACAAGAAAAGCTTTTCTCTACACCATTTTCAATAAAATCAAAGTTTATCCCTCAAATGAGACGAACATGGATTCTCATAATGATAGCCATTCTCAACTACAAAAACACATTCTCCTCATTGGGATACACGATATTGTTGCTTTGTTTTATGAGAAAAAGCTTTTTTTTTCAGCATTTGCTTTAGTATCAATGTTCATCTCTTAAACAAAAGAATATGGATTTTCATAATAATCTCTATTTTTTTTTTAGATTAGGCCACAAAAATGCATTTTTCTTATTGGCTTACATGTTATTGATGCTTTTGTTTTGCAAGACAAGCTTTTTTTCCCACTATTTTTGTTAGAATTATAGTTCATTCCTCAAAGGAGTCAAACATTGATTCTCGCGATAATCACCATTCTTTTTGTGATTAGGCTACAAAAATAGATTCTCCTCATTGGGATACCGGATATTGATGCTTTGCTTTTATGACAAAAGCTTCTTTTTTCCCAATTTTCCTTAGAGATAAAGCTTATTCTTTAAATGAGATGAAAATGAATTCTCATAATAATATCCATTCTTTTTGTGATAGGGCTTTAGATACACATTTTCCAAATTAGGACACACAATATTGATGCTTTGTTTCACAAGAAAAGCTTTTTTCCACCACTTTTGTTCGAATCAAAGTTCATCCCTCAATTAAGATGAACATGGAGTCTTGTAATAGCCTTTATTATTTTCATGATTCGACAATAAAAATATTTTTCTCATTGGGACACACGACACTGATGTATTGGTTTTGCAAGAATAGCTTTTTCTTCCTCCATTTTTCTTACAACCAAAATTCATCCTTCTGATGAGACGCACATGGATTTTCATAATAATCTCCATTATTTTCATGATTTATCTACAAAAACAAGTTCTCCTATTGCATACATGATATTGATGCTTTCGTTTCTCTAGAAAAGCTTTCTTTTCCACCATTTTTGCTAAACTCAAAGTTTGGATTCTTGGAATAATCTCTATTCCTTTCATGATTCTGCTAAAAAGCACGTTCTCCTCATTAGGATACACGATATTAATGCTTTGTCTCATAAGAAAAGCTTCTATTACCACCATTTTTCTTAGAATTAAAGTTTGTCTTTTAAGTAAAGTAAAATTGGATTTTCATAATAATTGACATTCTTTTATGATTTGGCTACAAAAACATGTTCTTCATGTTGAGATAAACGATATTGATACTTTGATTTTGCCAGAAAAGCTTTTCAATCTGGCATTTTTAGTACAATCAAAGTTCATCCCTTGAATGAGATAAACATGGATTCTTGTAATAACTTCCATTCATTACATGATTGGGCTACATAGTCATATTCTTCTCATTGGGATACAGATATTGATGCTTGTGTTTCACAAAAAAAGCTTTTCATTTTGCCATTTTCCTTAAAATCAAAGTTAGTCCCTCAAATGAGATGAACACCGAATCTCATAATAATCTCTATTTTTTTCATGATTAGGCTATAAAATTACATCTCATCATTGGGATATAAGATATTATTGCTTTGTTTCACAAGAAAAGTTTTTTTCCACCATTTTTTTCATAGTAATCTCCATTCTTTTCGTGATTGGTTTTAAAAACACATTTTTCTTATTATGATACATTATATTGATGCTTTAGTTTCACAGGAAAACATTTTCTTTCCATTGCTTTTGTTAGATCATAGTTTATCCTTCAAAAAAGAGGAACATGGGTTCTCATAACAATCTCCATTCTTTATGTGATTGCACAACAAAAACACTTTCTTCTCAGTGGGATACACAGTATTGGCATTTTGGTTTCATGACAAAAGCTTTCCTCCCCTATTTTCCTTAGAATCAATGTTTATCCCTAAAATAAAATGCACATGGATTCGCCTAATAGTATCCATTTTTTTCATGGTTAGGCTTCGAAAACACATTCTCTAAACTAAGCTACATAACATTAATGCCTCATTTTATAAGAAAAGCTTTTCTTTCCACAATTTTTGTTAGAATTAAGTTTGTCCCTTAAATGAGATGAACATTGATTCTTTTAATAATCTCCATTATTTTCATGATCTTGATAAAAAACATATTCTCCTCAATGGGATGCACGATATTGATGCTTTGATTTCACAAGAAAAGCTTTTTTCTAGTATTATTTTTGGGATCAAAGTTCGTCCCTCAAATGGGACCAACACGGATTCCCATAATAATATCCTTTTCTTTCATCTTTAGGATAAAAAAACATGTTCTTTGCATTAGGGTAAATGATATTGATTTTTTGGTCTCATGAGAAAAGCTTTTCCTTCCACCATTTCTTAAGAATGAAAATTTGGCCCTTAAATGAGAAGAATGTGGATTCTAGTAATAATCTCCATTCTTGTTATGATTTGGTAACAAAAACACATTCTCCTCACTGGATGCACATATTGATGCTTTGGTTTCTGTGGAAGAGCTTTTTTCTGCTATTTTTATTAGAATCAAAGTTCATTCCTTGAAAGAGATGAATATGGATTTTCAAAATAATCTCCATTCCTTTTGTGATTAGGCTAAAAAACATATTCTCCTCCTTAGGATGCAGATAATGATGCTTTGTTTCATAAGAAAAGCTTTTGTTTGCACTATTTTCCTTAGAATCAAAGTTTATCCTTGAAATAAGATGAACATGGATTCTCATAATAATCTCCATTCTTTTTTATGATTAGGCCACAAAACACACTTTGCTTATTAGGATACATGATATTCATGCTTTGGTTTTGCAAGAAAAGTTTTTCATTCCACCATTTTCCTTAGAGTCAGAGTTCATCATAAAAAAGAGACGAGCATGGATTCTCGTAAGAATCTCCTTTCTCTTCATCATAGGGCTACAAAAACACTTTTTCCTCATTTGGATGCACAATATTGATGTTTTGGTTTCGCAAGAAAAGCTTTGCATTCCATCATTTTCCTTAGAATCACAGTTTGTCCCTTAGATGAGATGAACATTGATTCTTGTAATAATCTCCATTTTCTTCATGATTTGGCTATATAAACATGATATTGATACTTTGGGTTTCCAAAAAATGTTTTTCATTCTAGCATTTTCATTAGAATAAAAGTTCATCCCTCAAATGAGATGAACTTAGATTCCTGTAATAATTTCCATCTTTTATATGATTGGATTACAAAAACACTTACTCCTCATTGGGAAACACGATATTTGTTAGAATTGAAGGTAGAACTTTATTTTTTAGTTATTTTATTTCTCCGTAGGATATCTATATATACAGTGTAGTACATAGGTTATCACTAGTTTGAACAAAAAAATCTAATAGAATACAATCCCATAATTTTAGGATTGATTCCATAATTTAGGGATCTATTCTCTATATATAGCTAACACATATCTACAATTAAATCACTAATTACATATCTACACAGCTAATGCATACCTACAATTAAATCACTAATGATCTAATCTATAATTAAAATAAACAGCTAACTATTTTCCAACAATATTGACGTTTTGGTTTCCAAAGAATAGCTTTTTATTCCACTATTTTCCATTAAATCAAAGTTTGTACCTCAAGTAGGATGAATACGGATTCTCATAAGAATCTCCATTCTTTTCATAATTAGGCAAATACAAACACGTTCTCCTCATTAGGATGCATAGTATTGTCACTTTGTTTCATAAGAAATGCTTCTCTTTCCACCAATTTTCCTTATAATCAAAGTTCACCCCTAAAAGAGACAAACATGGATTCTTAAAATAATCTTAATTCTTTTTATGATTGGGCTACAATGCACGTAGGGATGCATGATATTAATGCTTTGGTTTTATGACAAAAGCTTTTCTTTTTCTAATTTTCTTTAGAATCAAAGTTTGTCCTTCAAATGACATGAACATGGATTCACGTAATAATATACATTTTTTTCATGTTTAAGCTTCAAAAACAAATTCTCCAAATGGGATGCATAATATTGATGCTTTGTTTTGCAAGAATAGCTTTTCTTTTAAACATTTTTGCTAATCAAAGTTCATCCCTTAAATGAGATAAACATGGATTCTTGTAATAATCTCTAATTTTTTTCATGATTCGACTACAAAAACAAGTTCTCCTCATTGGGATACACAATATTGAAGCTTTTGTTTCGCAAAAAAGCTTATCTTTCCACCATCGTCCTTAAGATCAAAGTTTATCCCTCAAATAAGACGAACATGGATTCCCATAAAATCTCCATTCTTTTTGTTATTAGGATACCGATATTGATGCTTTGATTTCACAAGAAAAGCTTTTTTTTCATCATTTTCCTATGAATGAAAGTTTGGGCCTTAAATAAGAAGAACATGGATTCTCATAATGATCTCCATGTTTCTCGATTAGGCTACAGAAACACCTTTTCTGCATTTGGATACATGATATTGATGCATTGGTTTCACATGAAAAGCTTTTTTTCCTCCATTTCCCTTATAATCAAAGTTTGTCTCTCTAATGAGAAGAACATGGATTCTTGTAATCTCTATTCTTTTCATGAGTCACCTGTAAAACCATATTTTCCTTATTGGATAGATGATATTGATGGTTTGGTTCTCTAAAAATGCTTTCCTTTCCACCATTTTTGTTAAAATTAAAGTTCATCCCTTAAAAAGATGAACATGGATTTTCAAAATAATCTCTATTTTTTTTTATGATTAGGCTAAAAAAACATTTTCCTCATTGGGATACACAATTTTGATGCTTTGTTTTGTAAGAAAAGCTTTTCTTTCCAACATTTTCCATAGAATCAAAGTTCATCCCTCGAATGGGACCAACATGGATTCTCATAATAATCTCCATTCCTTTTCATGATTAGGCCCCAAAAATACATTCTACTCATTAGGATACATGTTGCAACATCACTTGGATATAAATCTTGACCAAGCCTGACTTAAATGGCCCTTGTTCTTATATTTATTGACATATCACTATTTTATATTCTCTAATTTCTATGGGCCATATCATTATTAACACTTTCTTATTTTTGGGGACTGGGTGGTTAAGATGAACTCTTTATTTGACTTAACCCTAAATAATCATTATAAAATGACTATCTGTTTGGGCTAGGTGAGATTGGTCACCTATCAAAGTTTGTTTTTTGAGGGTTACAAAACCCTTTTTTACCAACTTTGAGGTCGACGATCGTACCAGAAATCATATAAAAGGGTTCAAGAGTTGGTTATAATCATGAGTAAGGATTAATCCTCTTATGATGCCTGAAAATCGGTACCTTATTAATTACATGTTAACTTAAATTTTAATTTTTATTTGGTTTCAACATATGGCATTTAATTGTAATTTTGAAACCAATATTTTATGAAATCAATTTATTATTCCGAGTCGAGAAAAGTGAGTTTTTGAAAATTTTGAAAATCAAAATCTGTTTTGCACCGTATCGGAAAACCAAGGGAACATAAAAGGTTTTTAAAAATCAAAATATCTTTCACAATCCGCTGAAAGACTAGAGGAACATGAAAGGTTTATTTTTCTAAAATTTATAAAACTCCTAATTTTTACTTTGAAAAGGATATTTTGTTACTAAAGTAACCTGTAGAACCCCTCTCATATTTTAAGAGAATTTCATGTATTACTTTAACTCAAAGACATTGCCTTTTTTTTTTTAATTTTGATTTTATTAAAAATATTGATGAGGTATCTTAAGACTTGGAAGTAGTCTAAAATGACGAACCTATTCCTATTGTGTACCTTCGACATGAAAGTATCCTAGCAATCACATAAGACTTGGTTCTAACATAAAATTAGCAAAATGCCCTTGAGGTGTACTTTCGACATGAAAGTATCCTGATAACCTTGAAAAACTTAAAAATGATCATAAAAGGGTGAACCTATCCTAAGTACACACCTTTGGCATAAAAACATCTTGGTGACCACGTCAAACTCCATTCTAAAAAAATTACCAAAATGCCTCTAGGCTTACCGTTGAAATGATCGTATCATGATAACCCTAAAAGACACAAAAATGATCATAAAGGATGAAGCTATCCTAAATGCACGCTTTTGGCATAAAAGCATCCTACTGACTATATCAGACTTGTTTTAATAAAATTACCAAAATACCCTTAGTATACTTTCGACATGAAAGTATCTCGATAACCTTAAAGGACACAAAAATTGGATGTAATGATGTATTAAATGGATAATTTAATGACATATATGACATAAAGAGCAAAATTTGCTAATACATCCTTACATTTCTCAAAATTAGACATTAGTCCCAAATTGGCTAGAAATGCTAAAAATATATTTTTAAAAATGCATAGAATACCCTAAATGGGTAATTTAGATTCTAAAGTGACCTAAAATGCAAAAAATGCAATTAAGTCCCTAAAATTTTTAGAAGTTACATTTTGTACCCTAACGGAGAACTAAAAGAATACAAAAGTTTTAATATCCCTGCTGGAGAACTAGTAAAAATGCTAAAAAATATTTTAAAATGTTTTAAGCGAATGATTTTATGTTAGAGATGACCATTTTGACCTAAAATGCTAGATTTTATGAATGGTCCTTAAACTTTTAGAAGTTTGCAAATTAGTCCCTATATAATTAAAACATAAAATGGAACACCAAATAAATCAAAATAATCATAAATATCAAATACAAAATTCACAAACTAGGTTTGACCACTTTACCTTGGCCTTAGAAAAATTTTTCAATATTTACACAAAAGTCCCTATATTTTTCATATTTACATATTGGTCCCTAAAGGTTATATATTTACAAAATAACATTAGAAATATCAAAATATCAACCTATCACACTTTGTTAGGTTTGGCCAACATGGATACATTCAACATTTTTGGAAAATTTATTATTTAGTCTCTACAACAACCAAAAATCAAGATCAAGACTTCCATGACTTTCGGCCATCATTAAAAACCATAAGAAATAACTTTTCCTCAACACAACGATCATATATCCTTTTTCTAGTAAGTTTAACTCAACATGAACATGCAAAAAATCATTAAATATAAGCCTACAAGCATATTTTAACAACGTATTATCAAGAAAACACCAAAGAAAATATTATTAGCATAAACATATACATGATAAAATCAACATTATATTGTGAAGATCAACATAACATTAACACAAACAAGTTTCACATATAACAAAAACAAGCTAGTATTAAGAAAAATCAAACGTAACCACTAAAACAAATAAAATGGTTCCTAGCCAACATACTTTGCCTTTCAACAGGAAAGCAAATTATGAGCTTAAGTATGATTTTGGCTCACCAAAAAAAGGAAAAATGCATGAAAACCAACAAAACTTGAAGATTTTTAGAAGAGGTTATAACTTAGAAAGCTTTAAAACTTAAGAAAACTTAGTGTTTTTGGTGTTTTTTTCTTTTCAAAGCCAAATCTTCTTATTTGAAGCTTTCTTCCATTATTTATATAGGGGAGGAATCAGCCAATATTTGGTTGGAAATTAGGCTGGCCAAATGGCCAAGCATATTTTTTTTCTTTTTTATTTGATTTTTAATAAATAAAATTATAGGGAGTTGTAATTAGCATTAAATAGATATGTACTAATTGTCATATCAAAATCTCTCAATGATAACCAAGGTAAGATCATCTAATTGGATATTAATACTCGAACTCAAAAAATTTTACGAGAAAAATCTTTACAAAAAAATTAATATTTAAAAAAATACAAAACTCATAAAATAAATTAAAATTTTAAAAATTGATTTAATACAAATTTAATAAAAATATCTCATGAATTTTAAAAATTATAAGTTCAAAAAAATCCTCCTAAAAAATTATGGAGTAGAAAACTTTGTATTTTGAAAATGAAAAGAAACTATAAAATGGATTGGAATTTTTCAAAACTGATTTTATGATAATTTAATGGAGATTTTTAAGGAATTTTGAACTTTAAAACTTGAGAAAATTCTATTAAAGTTTTTACAGATAAAGGAAAGCTCACATTTTAAATTCGCGAAAAACAAATAAATAAATACATTGAAACTTATAAAATGAATTAAATACAACATGTTATCCAAAATATTAATTAAAATAAAAAAGGCTAAAGATGAAAATTCAAAACTAGAACAAATTTTTATCGAAAGACTCATGAAAGAAATACTCATGATACTATGAAAAATTTAAAAATAATTGGCAAAATTGACAACTAGATACCTTAGTGTAGAAAATGCCAATAAAAAATTTTTCTTCAATATTTCTAATTTTTTGGAGTTCATATCAACATAAATATTATACAGGCATAGGTAAAAATATACGATGGTTAAGTTTTTGAGTTTGACAAAAAAATCTTAGAAAATTCATAAAAATGGGAAATTTGACTGTGACAACATTTGCAAGACTGATTTTCAAATTTTGATAAAGGAATATTTAAAAACAAAATTTCTTTGTGAAAATTCATCTTTTTATCCAAGATTAGTCTTCAAATGACACTTTTTATGTTACGTGAAAATATAGCCATCTATGTGAAGTAGAATAAATTATAAAAATGTGCAAACTACTCGATAGAGATCGACCTCTATTTAGATGGTAGCTATATTCCTGGTCTCAGATATTTTAGACTACTAGAACAAGGGCTCACATGAAATTAGGTGTTTGTAGCTACCTTTTTTGTCCATTACTAAGAATCAAGAATAGGACAAAGACCAAGTAGACATAATTTCATGTGGACTGTAATGAACATTGTTATAGAGAAGGCCTCCATGCAAGGAATTTCACCTTTCTTTTTTAAAATATATATTTCTTCTCTATAGGCTAATTGTATTGGGTTTTTACGTACCCAATTACCTTGGATTTTCACATTTAAATCCTAATTTTGACTGGGTTGAGGCCATTTGCTACTTTTAGGCTTTCATTTTATGTGTTATTTTGGAAAGGATAAAGCCATCATCTACTTTTAGGATTATGCCAATTTTGATTAGGCCAAAGCCATCATCTACTTTTGGGTTTAATACTTGTTTCAATGGAGACAAAGTAATCAACTACTCTTGGGCTTATGCCAATTTCGATTAGGATGAAGCCATTATCTACTTTTATCTTAGTGCCAACTTTGTTAGGGACAAAGCCATTAATTACTCTTGGCCTTGGTCCAATTTCGGTTAAGCCAAAGCTATCATCTACTTTTGAGTTCGGGGCTAATTTAGTTAGGCCAAAGCCATCATTTACTTTTGGGCCTTTAAAAGCCTTCTTAACCTACCTTACACAGGATCATGTGAAGAGGTTAGTTTTTTTCACTTATTCTACATGGGATCACATGAAAAGGCTATTCTTTTTAAAACTTTACCTACATTACATGGGATCAAATGAAGAAGGTATTTTACTTAAAACTTTACCTACCCTACATAGGATTAAATGTAAAGGGTCCCTTAATCAAAACTTCACCTACCTTACACAAGATTAAACAAAAAGAGTACCTTACTTTAAACTTTGCCTAACCTTCATAGGATCAAACGAAGAGGATATTTTTATGAAACTTCACTTACCCTAAATAGGATCAAATGAAAAGGGTATCCTAATCAAAACTTCGCCTACCCTTCACGAGATTGAATAAAAAGGGTGTCTCAATGAAAACTTTGCCTACCCTACATAGGATCAGACAAAGAGGATATCTTACTCAAAACTTTGCTTACCCTATAGGGGATTGAAAAATAGAGTATTTTAATGAAAACTTCATTTACCTTTCATAGGATTGGAAAAGAAGGTATTTTAATGAAAACTTCACCTACCCTTCATAAGATTAAATGAAAAATGTATAAAAACTTTGTTTACCCTTCATAAGATTAAATGAAAAATGTATAAAAACTTTGTTTACCTTTCACAAGATCAAATGAAGATGGTATCTCAATGAAAACTTTGCCTATCCTTCATGGGATTAAACCAAAAAGGTATCTTAATGAAAAACTTTACCTACCAGATACATGATCGAATGAGAATGGTATCTTATTCAATACTTTGCTAACCCTACACGGGATCGAATGAAAAGGACATAGACTTCATATATCATAAAGATTCTTATGTGTTGATGAAGCCTCATTAATTTGAGCTTCATTATTGCTAATTTTATTTTTTTCTATATGGCTTTTTATTAAAAGTTAAAGGGTGATTTGATGTTTGCCCCTCAAAATCCTTTTTACTCTTGATTCCAAGAATCTAGGAATTATTTAATTTCTTTTTAAAAGTCATCAAATATCGAATTAGTATTTATTAATTTAATGATACAATTTATACAATTGAATAAGAGTCAACATTTCATTATTCAAAGTATATTTACATACTTCTATTGGATTCATTAGAAGTATCAAAATTCATCTAAATTCTATAATTTACAGAATGAGATCACTTTCTCATTTTAACCTAAAAAAATCTACTTAATAAAAAATATGGAAATTACAGAATGAGTGAATTTTCCAATATCAAGGATAACATATATGCCATATTCATCATGATATCAAAGCTTTCTTATGATCGGTGATCACCATTTGGGATATCTTTGAATGAATTGAGGAAACAAATTTAAAGGCATAAATAGGGTGGCACGGCTAAAAACTTGTCTTGAAGAAATTGATACAACACGGTCAAAGTTTATCAAGACCAAATGTAGGTAAATGTTCCTTTCATGGGAATTCCTTAAAAGGCACAGAACCAAGTTAAAACATCCTTTTAATCTTTAAATACAATAGCTCAACAAGTTTTAAACTAATGTTGACATAAAGTCATGAAGGGTTAATTTAAAAGGCCTTTAATATGCATTGACTTCTGAGATAGGTCATGAAGGTTCTAAAAAACTATCTTGAAAGGGATGTTTAGGCATTTGACTCAACTTTTTGTTAATGTCGGTAATCCAACGCCACTATAAATGAAGTTCAAAAAGGGTTAAAAAATCATAGTTTTGCATAAAAGTTTACTCACAAAGTAAAATTGGGTAATCAGTACCATCTAAGGCTAAAAAAAGATGATGGGGAATATGTGGTTTCTAAAATTTCCAATCAATAGTCAAAACAAACTAACAAGAGTAATAATTACCTAATGATTGAAAAACCAGATCACTTGATGATCAGTACTAGTTAGAGGACCTCTATAATAATTGCTTTTAATCAACCTTTACTAGTTAGAAGCATTTCAAAAGCCTTTAAAGTTTGTTCTAGACTATCTTTTTTCAGTTTTCACCCTAGAACTTCATTTGTTGTTTTTTTCTTTTTCTTTTTCCATTTTTTGAATTAATTGCCCCATTGTATTCTTAAGGACCAAAACTTATCTAAAAAGATGAATTTTCAAAGAGCTTCCTAGAAATGGCTTAAAGGCCTAAATGGATATGTTTGATCGAAATGGACTTTTGTGGGTACATAACATAGACCACGGTTTAAGGTTTAAAAAGAAAAGGATAAATAAGCTAAAACAATCAGAACTATTGAGCATTTCCTAGGGAAAGAGGATCATTTTCATTTATTGAAATGATTTTGAGTGCCTTAATAACATGATGTTGCAATTAATTTTATCCAAATTTTTTTTGCTATTATTTATTTATTCCTTCCTTTTTTAGGCTTAAAGTATGCCTCTCAACATTATCAGCTTCATAACTGCCAATGAATCATGGTTCTAGTTGACCTTTTAAAAAGAAATGAATTGGTATGGAAAAACTTTGAATTCCATAACTCATGTATTAAGCATCGAATTGAAAAGGTTTTGTCATAAAAGGAACGTTGTTTTTGGCTCATTTGTACTCTCACTATCCCTAAATCAAGGATTTGGAAAAGTGTTAAGGAAGTTATGGCAAAAGTTTATTTAAATGTAAGAGATCTTAGAGTTATTATCATTATTTTAACATAGATTAAACTATTGGTATTCGAATCTTTTAGGAGTATAACTTAATTATTTGACTCTCAAGGAATCCCAAGAAGAAGATTTAGGTATCAAAAGTTTATGATTGTAAAAGATATATATATGTTAAAGGTCTATGGTTATGAATGGTCATTGGTTAAAAGTTTACGATAACCATATAAATGGAAGTGAAGGACCTTTGTAAGAAAGTTTAACTTAATGGTGATCATCTAGCAAAGAAAACTTTTCCAAAATATCATCATTACCTTAGATACTGGAATCAGTACTAACAAAATTCATGGCATATGACAAAATATACACTATTTATAAACCAAAATTTATTTCAAAATTCACAGAGTCTAAAAAGAGATATATGAAATTTTAAAGCCAGGATAAAAACTACCCTTGTTTGGCCTACTAGCATAAGGTCAATGATTTGTAGACTAATCATCATTGGTAAGCATCTATCAGCTCCTAGAATTTTCCTAGGTCAATATTCCTAAGAGTTTGCACTTTACTCTGTAAAACATTGCAATTCTCCATAAAATGGCCTTCCACCACTTAGTGATACTCACATTTAACATTTAGATTATACCATTTTGGGTAAGAAGGTCTCCTAGGCTTTGCTAGAATAACAGAGATCACCCTATTTTGAATGAGCAAAGAAAAAAGCTCGATATAGGGAATCAGTAGGGCATGATACACTTCACACTTTTTCTTTTTTGCTTCTAAAAATTGACTGAATCATCTCCCTAGTCTCTTTTCCTTTTAAACTCTGGATCAAAAAGGTTAGCATAAAGGTCTATGATGTATAGGAATAAACTTGCTGAGGTTACTGAGTGATGAAAGGCTAAGGTTGAGGACATAGTCCGAATAGATTTCTTAGCTTTCTCAACTTACTATGATTTTGAATTTCATCAGTCGTGTCTTGTCGGCATTTATGGATATGTCACTTTTTCATCCCATATATGCTACCTAACTGGAATTTATGATCCTTCTAGTTTTTACACCTTCTTCAATTTTTTCTAAAGGAAACAAAAAGTTTACAAACTTAGAGAAAACATATCAAACCAATTTGTCATAGTATAGGGGCAATAAAGTATCCACAAAATATTCATTCATTTCTCTATTAGTGAGAGGTAGTTGGATATTTGAAGCTATATCTTTCCATCTACAAGCATATTTTTTGTAGCTCTTATTAGGATTTTTTTTCTTATATTTTGGAAGGTTCTTTGATCTGGGGCCATTTTCAACATTTGCTTATATTGTCACAAAAATGCTTAAGTTAAATCCCTCTCTATACTTATTTGGCTTCTCTTTAAATGGAAGTACTATTCTAGAGTTTCCCCAGTTAGGCGTTTGAGGAAAATATGGACAAATAATTTCTCATATCTAGTATAACCAACCATTTTGTGACAATATGTTGTCAAATGTTCCTTAGGGCAGGTGAACCTGCATACTTATTGAATTTTGAAATTTTAAACTTTGGCAGAATAATCAGATCTAGCATTAGACCAAGATTAGCTACATCAACCAAGTTATATGGTTTAGCTCCTTTTATGGCCTTAAGCCTTCTTTCCATAAGCTATAGCTTCTTTTTTTACAATTTTTGCTTTAACTAGCTCTTTGCCTTTCTATTTACGCCCTTCTTTTTAATGCAAGTTAGGAATCGCCAAGTCCTCTTATGTTGTAATAGTCTATGTATCTACCCTATGTGCAAGGATATCAGGATTAATATTAATAGCTAGTCGTTGATCAGTTGTAGGCACATTTTGCTGTACATTTTAGATATCTATCGGTTGTGTGTCTTGGACATTGTCTGACAGTCCTTTAGCTTGCACCCCTTCGAATGTCCTAACAAGAATATCAGTATCATTTTCTGGTTGTTGGTGAACTAGCTCCTTTAGCTTGAGTAGCTCCATCAAACTTATAATTTGTACTTGTATTTCTTCCTATTGTGTGATATCTTTTATTTAGCTATTCATGATATTTTACTTTAAAATGAAGAAAACCTAAATCATTTTGCATGAATCTATATGGGTCTTGTCCAACTTGTCTCGATGGCCACCATGAATTGGCAATAAACTTAGAGCCAACATTGATCATTTCAAGCTAGGCAGGATCGATTGCCTAATGAAAATAATATTCTGAGTTACAAAACTCAAAACATCGATTTCAAGGTCTACAAAGTCTAGAGATTCATTGGTTGGGTTTAAGAGTTGGTTTCGTGTGGGGAAGGATTAGCACCCGTATGAAGCCGAAAATCAGTACCTAATAACTACGTCTCACTTCATTTTAACTTAAATTGTTCCATTCGGTCATTATTTAGAAGGTAATAAGGAGCATAAGGATTTTTTATGAAAATAATTTTCAAATTAAATTTTTAAAAATTTGAATATTCAATGTTAGGCATTGAAGAGATGCTGACATGGAACATTACCATGTAAATTTTATTGGAAAACAAATTTTAAATAAGAATGCATGGTAGTCACTATAAAAGGAAAACATGTTAGTAAGATGAGAAATAATATAATAATATCATAAACAAACAATTGCAAACAAAAAAAATGTAAAAAGGAAGGATGATCGGAATGTATCTCATAATTGTCTTTGATTATGGATAATAACTAGGATGAGTATTTAGAAATGCGTGTGGATTCAATGATAATCTGAGGGGTGAAAAAGATTTTAATCAAAAAAATTTGGGGCATACCAAAAAGAAATTTTTTTTATTTTTTTGAGATAAAGGCAGGATTGGAGTATCCCTTCGAAAAGGTAGGGTTTGAGTATTTCCAAAGGTAAAGTTATGATAATAATTTGGAATAAAGAGAGAATTTGAGTTTTTAATGAAAAATGGGGTTGGAGTATCCCCTCAGAGAAGTAGGGTTGGAGTATCCCTAAAGATGAAAATTTTGATGATTTAAGAAAATAATTAGGAATCTCGAATAAATTCAAGAGAGAAAATTCAAGTTTTTTTTGTGAAAAACAAGTTTGGAGTATCCCTTTGGAGTAAGGGGGTTGGCATATCCCTAAAGATGAAAATTTTTTATGTTTAAAAAAAAAGATTTTCTTTTGAAAAAAAAGATTTGGAAAATAGGAAACCAAAGATTTGTACAAAATATATTTTTATCCTATGCCTTGATATAGTCTAAAGTGCTTGTGTTATAGGGGAACCAATCAAATGCATTTTGAGACTCTTGAATATCTCTATAAGGGTGTTTCAAAAATTGAGTTAAAATAGAGGATAACATCATGTTATCTCCTTACATGAATTCAATCCAGGTTTATCCGAAGGCTTTAAGGGGTGAATAAGGTACCGTTGGAAAGATGACTCAATAAGGTTTAATGTAAAATATTAAAAAAATCCTAGAAAATCACTTTTTAGGCAAAATTAATTTTTAAAGCTAGTTCTATCATGACACAAGCAGCATGTACAAGGAAAAGGCATGATGGACTTTGAAAAATCATTTTAGGGTTATCCAAAATTGTTAAATTGTGAACAATACCTTTTCGAAAAGGGAATTTCATAAACCTTTAAGAAAATATTTAAAAATTTTAGAAAAATCATCTAATGGCCCAAACAGAATATAGCATGCTGATTTTAAGGGTCTCGGATGGCAAAGGTTCAAAGAATCATAGCTTCTTCATCCGAAATGATCTGAGGGTGAACAATACACTATTGAAAAAGTATTTCAATGCTCTTTAAGGAAAAATATTGGAAAATTCTATAAAAATCATTCGTGACCTAAAAAATAATTTTTCAAACTCGGACTATGGTGTAGCCAAAGTAAAAATAGGGGAGTTATTTGGCTTTTTAATTTTTTTCTAGGATAGACTTGAGTCTAGGATGTCTAAATGTCCGTGATAGAAAGAGACTCCTTAATATGCAAGAAAGTGCATAAATATACTCAATGAATGGAAATGGTAACCCCATGAATGGCACCAAATATCATGGTATGAAAGATGATATGAACATATTTAAGTAAAGAAAAGCATGCTGGTACTTTCAAGATAGCATGTTTATGCCATGAGACTCCTTAATATGCAAAAAAGTGCATGAATATACTCAATGCATGTTATGAAAAACATTCAAGCATGTGTTAAACATATGAAAATAGATAAAACATGATAGAAAATGCATGAATAAGGGGTTGTTCTAATGATACAATGAACGATAAGATATTTGGCCTACCATTTAATATCAAGGCATTAAAAGAACATTAATATCCTAGGACTACCATAACCAAGGCAACAATAATGCATAAGAGTTCTAGGATGGTCATGGCAGCATAAAGGGCTCACTAAAATCATGTAGATGATAGAAAAAAATGTATGGAACAAGGTAAGGAAATATACCAAAAAAGTTTGAACTCTTATTTTTTCCCTAAAGCAATGGCTTTAAGCTCAGTTCTTTCACTCCCTTTGCTATCATTTAGCAAGAAAAGGATGAACGGAAGAAGCTTTCTAGCAAACTTGTTGATATAAGGTGTTTTGAGGATGAAAATGCATGAAAGGTTGATTTTTTGGAGATTTTTTGGTGTTGGTTTGTGGGAACTATAGGAACGGAAGAAGGTTAAGGGGGAAAAACAATATAACAGTATTTTTAAGAGAGTTTTAAGGTTAGAAATTGTTAAAGGATTTTTGGGAATAGTTAGAGCTTTTTTGGAGATTGCTGGAAAATCCCTTCTGAAATGGCTGGAAGTCTTTTTCTTATAGGTAGCTAGAAACTTTGTTTAAATTCAATGCTCAGCCAATGTTTTTAGGAGACAAAGCAAGGACATTTGATCTTTCATTCCTGTACTTATGGACATCTCCAGCTACTATGCTTAGCTAGCCTTTTTCCCATTGGTTTTGCCATGCGGAGTAGGAGGCAAAAGGCCTGTAACAACTTGTAACTAGAGATATGCATGACATGCCCTCTTACAACCATATATTTTATGAAAGTGACCCTTGTTATTAGCTATTTGGGCTTTAAAAGTTTTTTTAAACTCGATCATAGGCCCAAAGTTGAGGTCTACAATGAATTATGATGGTTTTTTGGTGCAAAAAACATGTTTGAATTAGATTTTAAAAGGCTAAAAAATAGTTCAAATGGGGCAAAAATGCCTTTGCATATCGATACAAAACATGTTGTATTGATGCATAAGGTAATTTTTCCCATGAGTATCAATACAATGAAAAATGTATCGATACAACAAAATATATATCAATACTAAGAGCAAAAATTATTTCCAGTTTCAAGACTTAGAGGGTTGTATCAATCCTCCGTGGATTTGTATTGATACTTATGCTTGTGTATCGATACATTTTGCCAAAAATCATAACTTTAGCTATGCGAAAGGTCTATATCGATGCAAACATGCTATGTATTGATACCACACCTTAGGCATCAATACCAAATCCTCTTGTGTCGATACTACATGTGAAAATTCAAGTTTTTGGTGACATAAAAGCCTTGTATCAATACCTATGCACCAATATAACTTACATGTACTTGTGGCTGCCCGAGTTAGCTCACCTTGTCATAAATAATGGGAAATTGATCCGTGGACTCATCCAAATGACTTTGGAGACACCATGAAAAATGGTCTTGGATGCTTTATTTTACATTTTTCTTCAATACAAGACATAGGCATTTTAAACTTCCTCAAAAAATTTTTTGCTTGGCACTGGGTCACTTAATAGTGTCTGACGACATGGCACCTAGTAGTTGTCCCCTAGTTGTTTTTTTTATTTTTTGACTTTGTCATCTTTCAATTAAGTCTTGGGATGCCAAAAGTTGGCACGAGCAAAATAAGGTCTCTACAACTGCTTCTCTTTGGCCGTTGTTGAGTATTAGGAATAGGGTAAAGATAAATAGATACCATTTTGTTCGAGTAGGATGATGCTTCCATGTGTTTGTAGAAAAAATAAAGAGTTATTTAGTATTATTTCAAGATAGGCTGAATATATCTACATAAAAGAAAATCTTGATAAGTTTTATCGGGTTTGAACTCTCTACTAGGTTGTTTCTTAGGTTCAAACCCTATATAGGTGCTACCAGCTTGTGTGAGCTTTAAGATATTTAAGTGTCTTGCTCTTTGAGGATTGAGGTAAGTTGTTTTTTAGGTTTGACCTCTCAGATAGGTGCCACCAGCTTGTGTAGGCTTTAACTCAATAAGTATCCATCTCTTTGTGGATTGAGGTAGGTTAACATGGTGCTACCAGCCTATGTGGGCTTTGACTCGATAAGCGTCCAGCTCTTTATGGACTGAGGTAGGTTAACGTGGTGCCACTAGCTTGTATGGGCTTTAACTTGATGAGGGCCAGCTTTTTATAGACTAAGGTACGTTGACATGGTGCCATCAGTGTTCAATTTAACTCAACAAGCATCCAACTTTTTGTGAACTGAGATAAGTCAAGAAAAGTGTCCTATTTTTTAAAGACCAAAGTAGGTAACAAAAATTTCATATTCTTTCAGGACTAAAAAGAAAAATGAGGCATCCTACTCTTTGAGGAGTAAAAGAAATTGAGCTTAGATACCTCTCTTGGATGATTTTCAATGAGCTCATAAGGTCAAAGATACTTAGGGTTTTTTTAGGTTTTTCAAAAATAAAAATTTAGACCTAAAGTTCCCCAATAATTTAACTTCTATATATGGATGCAAGTACCTAAAGGATGTTAAATGCTATAAATGTATGAAGATGTAAATGTATGTCTAAATGATGCAAAGATGACGACTTCAAATGCCTGATCTAGTGGTTGATTTTGGCTATCTTTGGCTATTTGCTCTTAATAGGTTTGATAGGTGATCTCTTACCCTGGGATTCACCAATCCCTTTCTAGATTATAGAGGTTTTGAATGTAAATGTTGTTTTCAAAAGGTAAAGATGGTCTATGATTATCAAGAGATGGTCTTGAGCTTAGATAGCTCATTTGGGAAGTTTTATTAAATTAAGCTTGGTGAGTATGGGGGTTTTTTTTTTCCATTATGACTCAAAGGTTATCTTTGGTGATCTAGGTGGATTGTTCTAAATTTTGGTTAAGGTTGATGGCTAGAAAATGATTCTTTCCCCTTATCCTTGTGCTAAGTTTCACCGAAGAGAAGATTTTGAGCACATTTTCAAATTGTAAAGGTTTAAATGCAAGACTGACTGTGCCTTTTAGAGCTTGTTCTTGATCTTTAGACATTAAACAAAAATTCCTACAAATTTTTCATCTTTTCAAGCAATGCTAGGGAATTCTATTATCAATTTTGTTCATTTATTAAGCATTATCAATTAAATGACAAACATGATGCAACGTGGAATGCAGCATTACAGAAAGATTTTGTGATAAATCAAGTAATTATATTTCATTCAAAGAAAGACGATAAAGTTATGACAAACTTTTTAGATTATGAAAAATTATGAAATACAAAATAGATAAGAGAGGCCTTTCTAGCTAATTAGCCTCGAGGCTAATAACATGAATCCCCATTAAATGCTTTCAAAGACTTTTCTCGAGCAATTTACCCTTTTGATGTTGGTTAACTCAGAAAAAAATTCTTTAAATTACCCTATGCTGGGATAAAGGCCTTAAATTTAGGTAATTTCTATTTTTTAGGTACAGGTAAAGATAGAACTCGATGGAGTAGGTTTGAGTAGAATAAGTGAATTGCATTATGATTTAGTGCCTTGATCGAGGTTGTAAGTTAAATTGGTTCTGGTAATGGTTTAGGCTTGATTTGGTTCAGGTGAAGGGGGCCTGGTCACTTAAGCTACCCCTTCGAGTTTTCAACTTAAGCTGGCCCTTTTTTCTCTTTTTCTCTTTGTTTTTGTTTTTTTGTTTTCTTGTTTCTATTTTTCTTTTTGTTTTTGTTTTTTTTTTTTTAAATGGAAGGAGAAGAAGAAATAGGACACCATTTCAGGTTTTCATCCTAAAATCTTTTTAGTCATAGTATTTTTTAATAGAATTAGAGTTTACAAGATAGGGTAGGTTGCTATTGTCCATCTCAGTTAAGATTAGGGCTTTTCCAAAAAATATATGTTTCACCACGTATGGCCTATACAAGCTAGGGTCCATTTTCCTTGAGCATCTATATCGATCGGGAGAATTTGTTTGAGCACCCAGTCACTTTATAGAAACTAACAAGGATGGATCTTTTTAACATTGGATCTGATAATGCGCTTTTGCTACATCTACTTGATAGATGGATTTCATTCCTTTCTTTTCGATGAGATTGAGCTACTCATATTGGTTTTTGATCTATTCAGTCTCTTTAAGTTGTGATTTTATCAAAACATTGAGTGAAGGGATTTTAACCTCGATAGGTAAGACAGCCTCCATGCCATAGACCAAAGAGAATGAGGTAGCACTTATGGAAGTTTGTACTACCATGCAATAGGCATGCAAGGTAGAAGGTAAGTTTTCATACCAATCTTTGTACATCTCAATTATCTTTTTGACTATCTTTGTGATATTCTTGTTGGCTGCTTACTTATTTTTGGATGGTATGGAATGGAGTTTTGATGTTGAATCTTAAACAAAAAGTGAACTACTTGCATCATCTTGTTTACGTGCATTATCAGTAATGATCTATTTGGGAAGACCATATCTACAAATGATGTCTTGTTTATAAACTTGCATATGACCGATCTGGTAACATTAGCATATAAAGCTGCCTGTACCTATTTAGTGAAATAATTTGTAGTAACCCAAATGAAATGGTGCCTATTAGAAGCCTTAGGGGTAATCAGTTTGATCATGTCCATGCCCCACATAAAGAAAGCCCATGACACTATCATAACATGTAGACATGTCAATAGGACATAGATTTTGTCTATGTAGATTTGGCATTTTTGGCACTTTCGAGCATAGTCAATGCAATCCTTTCCAAGGGTTAACCAATAATAGCCTATTCGCATGACTTGTTTTGCCATTCGGTGTCCATTAGCATGCATACTGCAAATTCCTTCATGGATTTCTTAGAGAATTCTTTTGGCTTTGGAGGCATCTACACATCAGAGTAGTACTTGATCCCCAACTGTCTTGTATAAAATTTCGTCATCCAAAATGAAGCTCCCAGCTATCCTTCAAATGGTTTTCTTGTTAGTTTCGGTGGTATCTTTAGGTTATTTTTGGTTTTTAAAATACTAAAGGATGTCATGATACCATGGCAGGCCATCCTTCTCTTCCTTAACATTTTAACAATATGCTAAGGCTGTATAGATACTCATTTGAATAAGAGCAACATCTGATTCTCAATTGACTTTGAACATAAATGAGAAGGTGGCTAAGGCATTAGCAATGTGGTTTTCTTCTCGAGGTAGATGTTGAAAGCCAATTTCATCAAACTTTTTTTTGAGTTTCGAGATCATATTCTAATATTGGATCAATTTAGCATCTCGCGTTTGCCATTCTCCTTCTAGTTGGTAAATAACAAGGGTTGAATCTCCAAGTACTTGCAGTGTTCAAATGCCTCTTTCAATGGCTGCTTGGAGTCCCATGATGCATGCCACTTATTCAACTACATTATTGGTGTAATCAAAGTTCAATCTTGTACTGAGAGAGTAGTGGTTTCCATCAGGCAAGATAAGAATTGCCCTAAGTCCATGCCATAATGCGTTTAAAGCTCCATCAAAGTATATTTTCCAGATGACCCACACTTGATAGTGTTCTCTGCCTTGGATATGCACAACAAATCTTTTTTTTATCAAATTCAAAGTCTAAAGGCGGATAGTCATCTATTGCTCGACTTTCAAAAAAAGTCTGTTATTGTGCTACCCTTGATGCCCTTTTGGTTTACATACACGACATTGTACTTGGAAAGTAGGACTTGCCACCATGCTAACCTCTTTAACAAGGTAGAAACATCTCATAAATACTTGATGGGAATGAGTTTGGTGATCAGCCACGTAGTGTGGTACAATATATATTATCTTAACTTTTGGGTCATTTAGGCTAAAGTGCAACATAGCTTCTCTATAACTTAATAATTATTTTCATATTCTATGAACTTCTTGCTCAGGTAGAAGATAGCATGTTCCTTCTTACCAACTTATCATGTTGACCTAATACACAGACTATTAACTTGTCAAAAACTGATAAGTACAGGATTAAAAGTTAATTAGGCACTTGTGGCATAAGTACCAAAAGGTCTAAAAGGTAGTGTTTGACCTTATTGAAGGCTTCTTGGCATTCTTCATCCTATTCTCTAGGATTTTGTTTTGTGGATTGCATTTGATAGTCAAATAAGATATGAATCCGGCTATGTATGTTTAACGCTTTTAAGAAACTTCTCATTTTTTTAAGTTAGAGGTGGTGGCAAGTTTTGAATTGCCTTGACCTTGTTGGGATTGACTTCTATTCCTTTTTTGCCTACAATGAAGCCCAATGGTTTGCTAGACATGATGCCAAATATGCATTTAGCAAGGTTTAGCTTGAGCTGTATTTGCAAAGCCTCTTGAAGAGTTTTCACAAATTAGCCACATGTTCACCCTCCTTTGGTGATTTGGCAATCATATCATCCACACAGACCCTGATTTCTTTATGCATGAGATCATGGAACAATGTTACTAGTGCCCTTTAGAAGGTTGCCATAGCATTCTTGAGCTCAAAGGGCATCACTTTATAGCAGAAAGTGCCCCACATGGTCACGATGGTGGTCTTTTCAATGTCTTCAACTACCATTTTAATTTGGTTATAACCTAAAAATCCATCCATGATGGATAATAGTGCATTTTTGGCAGTGTTGTCTACTAGAGTAATGATATAAAGTAAAGAAAAATTACCTCTGGACCAGCTCTATTTAAATCCCTATAATCTACACATATCCACACTTTACCATCCTTCTTTGAAACTAGGTCTATTTTGGCTACCCATTCAAGATATTTAGCTACTTTGACAAATCCTGCCTCAAATTATTATTTTTACTTCTTCTTTCATCTTTAGAAGTAGTTTGACTTTCATCATTCTAAGCTTTTTTTTGTAAGTGCTTACATTCGAGTTTGAGGAAAGTTTATGGATTATAATGTTAGTGTCTAATACGAGCATGTCTTAGTAGGACTAGGTGAACACGTCTTTATATTCTTTGAGGAGACTTATTAGATTGACTCGAGTTAATGGTTTTATGGAGGATCCAATTTTAACTTTTTTTTTAACTTTGTTTATTCTAAGGTTTATGGTTTCAATGGGTTTTTTGTGAGATAATATTTGTTTTTCATCATGTTCAATTAGTCTCAGTAGGTTTAGAGATATAGGGTTTTCTTCAAAACTTTTTTTAGACCTGACCTCACAGTGCAGATTGGTTGCTCAAAATTGATTGCCAAAGTTTCAGTATGAATATTCATGTTACTTTTATTAGGGTACTTGAAAATATGGAAAAATAACTATATAGGTCAAAAAATATGTAGAGAAAGGTCTAAGAGTTGACAAGATGTATGAACACAATGGATGAAATGCATAATTCTTAATTAGTTTCATTGATAATGCTTGATAAAAGATGCCCATACAAAGGATCCTATAATGCTTTTAGGTGGAAGCATATAGGTTTAGTTCATAGCATTGCTTTGAAATAGACTTAAATAGTACAGGAATCTCAGTTTTAGTCTGAACACTCGAAACAAATCCTAGAGGGCACAGATCAGTTTTTGGGCTTAGCATTGATGTCTCTAGCTCATCAATTGCATTGATAAAATGATCCCCAAAACTCTTTACTTAGTGTGAGCATAACATTGGTAGAACCTATATTCATATGTTCTTCTGGGCGAAAACTTTCTCGAAGGGGTGGAAATTCTATTGGTTCATATCCTATGTCTTGTCCTGACATACGGGCCATCCTTTTTTCATGATTCTTTTGAGCTTGTTTTTTCTGTTCAGCACTAGGCTTAAATCTTAATCCTCTTTTGTTGATCTAGTTGATAACTTTTAAGGCTTTGGCAATTCCTTAAAGGCATTTTTTGAGTCCCTTTTCGATTGGGGCACCTTTGCTGATAGTTAACATCAGACTCATATGAATGCTCTTCAATAGGTAAGGCTCAACCATTGGCAACCCTTCCTTGACATAAGTAGCATTGACAAACTCAAAGGATTGAAAATAGGATTCTGGGATACGTTCATCAGGTTCATCATATAGGGCATTAGTTAAGGTGACAACAATAATATCTTTTCCTCCAATACTAACAACTTTGTTTTTAATTATGAATTTAAACTTCTGGTGCAAAGATGATGGTAGTAACCCCGTAGAGTGAATCCAAGGCCTTTCCAACAGGCAGTTGTATGATGAAGCAATATTCATCACATGAAAGTCTACTTCATAAGTGCTTAGGCCAATTTGGAGCGGAATGGTGATGTTTACTACAACATATTTGCAAGTTTCGTTGAATATGCATACCACCATATGACTATTCTAGATGTGAAATGCGTCAATAGAAAGCTTGCTCAAGCATGACATAGGCATTATGTTTGGAGCCAACCTATTATCACCTTGGGCAACATGGTGCCCTTGCAGTATGTAATGATATGAAGGGCTTTGTAGTTTCCTCTTTCTTCATATAGGATTTGACCATTGTTGAAAGATATGTAATTGTCAATAGTGGTGTTGCTCACTAGGTGATCCAACTAACCTATAGAGATGTCAGGAAGGACATAGGCCTTACTCAAAACCTTGAGGAGGGCATTCCTGTGAGCTTCAGAATTCAATAGCAGTGACTATATAGATATTTTAGCAGGTTATTTGTTCAACAAATTGACAATGCTGTATTCACTGTGCTTAACGAATTTAAGGAATTTTGTAGTTTCTTTCTCACCACTGGCTCTTTGACAACCACCAACTCTGAGTCTTTGGTTATAGACTCTGGTGCTTGTTGAGTTTCACCTTTTGATGCTACTAGGGGAATAACATCTGCCACTTTGAGTTAGATGACTTACCCCTAAAAAGTCAACATTTGCTATTTACTTACTAGATTCTCCGGTGATCAAGGTTTTGCTTTCATAATTCCAAATAATCATTTTATTGTCCTTATAAGGTAAAAAAGATGGAAATTGAATAATCATCTTTGGCGTAGGCTGAACAGGAGTAGCTTTGGCTCTTGGTTGGTTGTCAAACAAGATCAATGGCCTTCCAACCCGATAAGGAAGATTGCTCTCTTCTTTTTCCATAATGTCGACAGACATATTGCTTTTGCAAACTTGATATGCAGAGTTTATTTTTTTATCATAAAATTTGATGCTACCCTTATTCATTATCCTTTGAACCATAGCATGAAATTCTTTGCATGTTTGAAGAGTTTAGTCGTAATATGATATGGAAATTCTAGAAGTCATCAATTTTCCTTTATCTTTTTAGTCGCATTAACCAATTTAGCTTGCACCAGGGTTTGCCAAACCAAACTCATTGGTGTCCTCACTTCATCTATGTTTTCTAAAATCTCGTAGTTCTCTCAATAAACATTCTACTTAGGTTTAACTCAGCATGAGTTTAAAATGAACTAGCTTCAGTGCCTAATTTTGTTTGTTGACTAGTTCATTTTTCCTTTCCTTTTGCCTATGCAGAAATTTTTTCTGCTTGATTCATTTTTCATTGCCTGATCAATGATTCTACAAAGTATGACTACATCCATGAAGCTCCTTGGAAAGTTTTCAATACCTTCTCATAATAAGGGGTTTACAATATGCTAATGAATCTAACAGTTATCTCTTTCATTGTTAATAAAGGATGAATCGAGGCAGTTTCTTCCATCCTTCTTAAAAAATACTACTTGAAACTTTCATCAACTCTTTTTTCCATGCTTATAAGAGATAGATAACTTGAGATCTGGTCGTAAGTAAGCCTCTCCTCATCTATGGCATTAATAAATGGATCGATGTGTTTGCCCCAGTCTTCACAAAACTTAATCTTAGATCGGTCCATTATCCTTTTGACAATTTTTAAGAACGATGGGCATTGTTGCAAATTATGCCCTTGGCCACAGTGGTAGCAAGATGGCCCAATGATTTATTCTCTTTGATATTTGATGTTTGAGACTATTCTGACTCTCACAAAAGCTTGCCAGACTTATTCATCACCGTTTTGACTTCTCTAATGTTTCTTTTGATCCAATAACTTTTTCGTCAATTATTATATTTACTATTGGTTCTACATGGTTAGGGATCTGATTGGCTCCAACATTTGGTCCAGGCCCTTGTTTGACTTTGATCATACTTTTTTCTAGCAGATCCTGGACCTTTCTCTTAAACATAGTGCAATTCTCAATAGAATGACCTTGTGCTTCAACATGGTACTCACAATAGGCATTCTTATCATGCCACCTATGATACAATGGTGAACTAAGGTTTATGAATACCAAGGCCACTAATTGATCTACCAGTAGATGAAAGTAAATCTCTTTGTAGAAATAGGGGAATGGCTAAAAGTGCTCCCTTTCTTGAGGCACTTATTGATTGTTTAGGGCTCTTGTATTATTCATGTTGCAAGGTTATGTGCCTTGGGTCAAGTTTTGAATGGGGTTTGGTACAAAACTTATTGTTTGAGCAAACCCAATAGAAATAACTGGTTATGGTGCTAGTGAGTAAGGGTTAAAACCTAAATTCAATATGTTTGGGAGATACATTGCCTGTGCCGAATGTAGATTTCGATTAAACCTGGCATAACTTACGCTAACAACATTCACCTTTTTCTCTTTCCCCTCATTTATTGACTTCTTAACTGACTCGGATGATTTTTTAAAGGATATCTTACAATTTTGTATAGCATTATCGATCATTTCACCCAATATAACCATACCGATGAAATTTTTATGGTGTTTAGACCACTCTTTCATAGTAGGGAGCTCACAGCGTGCCAACAAACATAACTGTCATTTCCTTTTTAGTCAAAGAGGGATGAACTTGAGTTTCCTCCTCTTTTCATCTTTGAGCAAATTGCCTAAAGGTATCAGAGGATTTCTTTTCCATGTTCATAAGGGAGAGATGATACAGAGCCTAATCAGACACGTGTTTATATTGCTCAAGAAAGGCACGAGCCAAATATACCCATGTCTAAATTCTTATGGGATACAGACCTATGTACCATCGAATAACTGCCCAATCAAATTGTCTTGAAAGCAATGAGTTGTAGTTTCATATCTAGCCATTTTATGGCAATAAATGCAGAGGTGGACAGTAAGGTTGGTAGTTTTATTGTACTTTTCAAAATCTGGCACTTTAAACTTAGGCGAGATAACGAGACTCAAAACCAGCCCTAATGATTTTGTGTCCATGATCCCAAGTTTGTCACTTCCTTCAATAGCTCGAAGGTGCTTTGCCAGTGAATAATATTTGCTCAAGTCTTCATCGTTTCCTAATAACCTATTTGCTTTTTCTTGTTCCATTTGCTCATCGAGGTCTTGGACTATAAGTTTCATCGGTTGAAAGCCCACCTTGAAATCCTTGGACCAGATGAGATGCTATTGAAGGGTTAATGTAAATGAATGGCTGAGTTGATAGGGTATTTGCTGCCAGAAGATGTTGTCTAAGTAATGCCCTTCCTAAGCATTGGTAGCTTCAGTACCACCATTCAAATTGCTTTTAGGATTGACCAGTTCTTCTCCAGCATTGACTGTGCTTTTTGGTCTTTTTTTCTTTCAATTCTCAGACAATAGCTTTGTTAGTTTGGCAATTTAACCTTGGAGTTCTTCATTCCTATGAAGTGATTGCTCTTGAGACTCTTATACATGAATTCAAGTATCTCAATGCGGGCTTGGTGATCATTTTCCATTACTTTTTGACAATTGCAGATGTTATACCAATGGTGAACTGTAGGTTTCATGTTTTAGAGCACCTTCACTTTAAATTATTACCGGATTGACTTTTATGTTATGAACTTGTTTGATGCAATGAAAGCGAGTATGCAATCATAAAGATAAATCACTATTAACATGAATGAATAAAACATCAAATGAATTAGGTTAGTCATGTAAATGCAAAAGGGATACTTGGATTAAAAGGCAGCTCCACCAATAGTGTCTTTCATTAAAGCATCAGAATATCTCAATTACACATGATCACATTTGAAAATACCTAACATGGTTACATTGCCAGATTACATGCTTCTTGTTCATGGGCTCTGATGGGTAAAATATTACATGTCAAGGATTATGCCACATCCACCATGTGTTCAACTTCTAACTGGGCTGCATGAATCTACTCAGTCAGATGGCGGTAGTGACCTTGATGGTGTTGGTATGCGTAATCAATCATTTATAGCCACTTTTTCTCTCGCTGTTCGATAGCTTTTGTTAGTTCATTGATTTGGTTTTGGCAAGCTTGTAAAGAATGCTCTAGATCTTGGATTCTCAGTGTCAAAGTCGCCTTTTTACATGGTTTGCTCTTACATTCCAAACTCGAGCTTCTAATCATCCATTCTTCCTCTGATAGGTTGATATGAGGGCACAAGTTTTGATGATTTTCTCTTTGTTGACCCTAATTTCTTCTTTACATTGGTGTAATCTTTCTCAAGGGTATTAATTTCTATTTCCTACTTAATTGATGACTTTCTAAGGCATCAAGACTTGCTTACTTTATTGAGTGCCAAATAATCTTTCCTTAAACTCTCAAAATCTTTGTTGAGATGGTCTTTCTCTTTGACAGCCTGGTTCACCTTACCATCTCAAAGGTAGAGGTCTATTTCTAATTGACTCATTTCTTCTTTTAAGCGAGTAATTTCCTTGGTGAAGGTTGCCCTTTCTTGTTCAAACTCTCGCCTAAGTCATTCTATCTTAGAAGGGAATCCTTCAACTGCAGCTTATGATGTTTCAATGGTAAAAAAGGTGAGTCATTGATGCTATAGGTCCTCCACTCATCATATCTCAAGGTCATACTACTTCTTCTCTAGTACCTCTCCATACAATGAGTTTGTTTCCATGCATGGAAGGATAGCTAAACTTTTAACTTGTAATATGGCTCACCATAGTTGAAATCTTGTAAATCTTGATCTTGGATGAGAGGGACAAATTATCGGCACTGGAATTACCAGAGGGCTGAATGGGTGCATATCTAGTGATTGCTCATAATCCCATGAGCTGCATACAATTATA
Organism: Adansonia grandidieri; assembly: GCA_038382065.1. Classification (NCBI taxonomy): domain Eukaryota; kingdom Viridiplantae; phylum Streptophyta; class Magnoliopsida; order Malvales; family Malvaceae; genus Adansonia; species Adansonia grandidieri. The sequence continues at coordinate 53,594 of JBBYHK010143910.1, read as the reverse complement.
ATCTCTACATCGGTAGATGATTGTTTGTGGTGAGAGCCAAAAGGCTTTCAAATTCGTCTCTTCCCCTTTAAAGGTCCAAAATTTCTAGACACATTGCTTTTCAGACTTGTTCTGAAGCTATTCCTTCTCGAAAACCTTAGAGATAGTGCTAAAGTTAGTTAAGAAGTTACATGATGGCTTTTTTTTCTTTGGGGCATAATTAATTGACAAGCAAAATGTTGAAAAGTGGCACACATCCGATGAAGCTACCTATACCGATTTCCTTGCAAAAACTAAGATCTCAGATGGTTTCAATAATGATAACCGTTTGAGATTGATGTTGTAGTGTAATTGAGAGAATAGATTTGCTACTACAGCTCCAACATAGCCTAATGTTTTCAAAAATATGACCAAACCATATATCATCAGAGCATAGATATCATGAATCTTTCGTAGGTCGATAATATTCTCCATTGCTAGCCCATGAGATGCACTCATTGTTTCTTTTTATCTTGATATGACTCTCAATTCAAGTTTTTGGCACACTAAGAATTTATGCTAATCTTTGCTTAAGAGTTAAAGGGTTTAAAGCCTTACAATATATTCTATCAGCCTTGGCTTTCTCAATGTTAAGTAACATATTGTATTCAACAACTATGGAGACTAAATCTTTATGATTGAAAAAGAAAAATCGACATGTTAGGTTCCAAAACTAAGATGCTGCTTGCAGTAGGCTAACATCCAAATAGACTTGAAGCAAAAGAGCAATGTCTCTGTATCTTTTCGTAAATAATTTCTTCTTAGTATTATCCCAAGAGGTCCATACATATTTCAGATCTTGCCAGTCATTTTGATGGTACCTTATCTTGACCCTTTCATGTATTGTCAAAACATACTCAGGTTCTAAAATGTCTTCATCTTCAGATTGCTGGCACTCTGACCATGCTTGGACTTTCTCAAAAGGCTTCAAATGTAAATGACTTTTGCTCTCATGACAAACACCCCTTGATGAACATTGAACCATTGGCCAATTATCCCATGATGATAATGATTATGATGAAATAATGCATGCGTGAAAAAGAAGAAGCAAAAAGGGAAATGATTTAGTAATCATACAAAATAATAGGCACAAGGATAAAGGAATGAAAGAATAAAAATAAAAGTGCATCACAAAATTTACCTCGAGAATAGGCGATACAAAGCCTAAGGGCAGACATGATGGTCATGAATATTGAGATATTAAACGAGCAGCATAATGGCATGCCCATGTTAAAAATTGCCTTTTAACAAGGTAATTCAATACCTCACAAAAGACTAAGATTGGCCATAAGTTGTGACATTCATATACATATTAAGCCATCGTTCAAACAACATGATGGCTTATTTTAGTTAGATATAATTATTTTAAGATTATATTGCAAGTAATGACATTTTCTTGTCATTACCCACTTATTAAAAAGGATTTGCCATCAAATGTATCAACATATCCTAAAAAAAATGACTATGAAAATAAAATGATAGATACTGACAACAATGTTTACCCATCATCACCCAAGTAACCATGGTATATAGGAGTAAAGGTAAGAAGTGTTTCCCCAAGTGACCCTATTCTTTAGGTTATTCTAGTAGTATCTGGTATGGTTTAACATTGTTTGGCTTATAGGGTTTAGTTAATGCCTAATTTAGTATCCAAATCGCTCTTTCATCTACTAAGGACAATCGAGGCACCTCGATCGTAGGCCCATTCCAGGTTTGGCAAAATAGGTTTAATCTGGTGGATGTATTTCTCTATGCAAATGCAGAATGGTACTCAAGAAAGACATAGGTAATTTACACCCTAGAAGGTCTTGCCATGCCTATGCAAAGGGTTATTCACGAAGGCAAATGGCTCACTTCCTCTTAATAATTGATATTCTAACTACACCATGGTGTTTAGTGGGAATCTAATGCAAATGCTAGTGCACGGTGTGTGTCGTGCAAACAATCAAACCATTTTGTTTTACCCTATATTTCAATGCTTATTTAAATCAACATTTATTCGAGAACAGAGTAGTCTCTAACAATCACAAAACAAAGCCATGAAAAGTAAACAGTTAAAAGATAATAATAGAAGGGAATTGTAACTAAGTAATAATGAAAGACGAAAAGCAAAGACCATGTGAGGCATAACTAGTCAAAGGCCTAACTCTCTAAGTGGTCCCCAATGGAATTGCCAAGCTATCACCACATGCCTGCTTTTAAAACTTTGGATGATTTGAATAGCTTAACTTACTCGACTTAAAAATGTATGATATTGATAGTGGTGAAGCCTTTGAGTTATCTCATGATCAAGATTCGGATTAGGCATAGTAATATGGAGGAAAGATAAACCATCGGGCGAATCGCTCATCCAGCTAGTCTTAGATGGCCACCATGAAGTGGCCATAAACTTGGAGTCTCCACTAATCATTTTAGGCTAGGCAAGATCGTATGCCTATTGAAAATAGTATTTCGAGTTATAAAACTCAAAATACCGATTTCAAGGTCTACAAAGTGCAAAGATTCATTGGTTAGGTTCGAGAGTTGGTTACGTATAGAGAAGGATTAGCACCCTCATAATGCCCAAAATTTGTACCTACTAACTATGTCTCGCTTTGGTTTTAGCTTAAATGATTTCATTTGGTCATTTTTTAGATATAATCCCCTTTAATGCATGAACTTCTGTGGAAAATGCAAAATTGGGTTTTGAAAGATAATTTGACATCACCTATGCGCCACAAAGGTAATAAGGAGCATAGGGATTTTTTATAAAAATAATTTTTGGATTAAATTTTTGAAATTTTAGATATTCTGTGTTGGGCACTAAGAGATACCAACATGGAACATTGCCGTATAAATTTTATTAGGAAACAAATTTTAAATATGAAAGCACGGTAGTCACTACGAAAGAGAAATGTGTTAGTAAAACGAGAAAGAATAAAATAATATTATAAACAAACAATCATAAACAAATAAACATAAAAAGGAGCAATAATTGGAATGTATCTCATAATTGTCTTTGATTAATGAAGAATAACTAGGATGATAATTTAGAGATGGGTGTCAATTCGATGATAATTTGAGGGCCAAAAAAGATTTTAATCAAAACAATCTGGGGCATCCAAAAGAGAGAAAATTTTTTATTTTTTTAAGATGAAGGCAGGGATAGAGTATCGCCTTGGAAATGTGGGGTTGGAGTATCCTCAAAGGTAAAGTTTTGACAATAATTTGGAATAAAGAAAGAATTCAAGTTTTTAATGAAAAATGAGGTTAAAGTATCCCTTCAGAGTAGTAGGGTTAGGGTATCCCCAAAATGAAAATTTTTAATGATTTAAGAAAATAATTAGGAATTTTAAAAAATTTTGAGAGAAAAAATTCAAGTTTTTTAGTGAAAAATGAGGTTAGAGTATCCCCTCGGAGTAATAGGGTTGGAGTATTCCCAAAGATGAAAATTTTTTATGTTTTAAAAGAAAAGGTTATTTTTTTTTTTTGAAAAAAAGGATTTTGAAAATAAGAAATAGAAGATTTCTATAAAATATTTTTATTTTAAGCCTTGGTCCGAGTTTAAAGGGCTTGTGTTGCAAGGGAACCAATTAGATGCATTTTAGGACACTCGAATGTCTCTATAAAGGCATTTCAATTTTGGATTAGAGTAGGGGACAACATGATGTCATCTTCTTTCTTGAATTTATTTCGAGTTCATTTGAAGGCTTTAGGGGATGAATGAGGTATAGTTGGAAAGATGACTCAATAAGATTCCAAAAATACTTGTAAGTCACGTTCTAGGCAGAATTCATTTTTGAAATTAGGTCTGTCTCGACACTTGTAGCATGTACAAGGAAAAGGCATTATGGACTTTGAAAAATCATTTCGGGCTTATCCGAAACCATTTAATCATAAACAATTACCTTTCTTGAACTAGAATTTTGTAAACTTTTTAGAAAAAATACTTAAAATTTTCAAAAAAATAATCTGATGGGCCAAAATAGCCTAAACAAAATATAGAATGCTGATTCTAGGGAGCCCTAATGGCAAAGGTTTAAAGAATCGTAACTCCCTCATCCGGAATGATACAAGGTCAAACAAGATACTTAAAGGTGGCAAAATAAACTAGAACCCAAAAACTCACTCGAAAAAACATAAGCTCAAACCTAAATCAAACCCTATTTGGCCAAAAAGTCAATGGCTCGAACATGAGAAAAGCCAAACCCAAAATGGCCTGACCTAAAAGAACCTAAACTCAAAGGAGCTCTAACCTGAAAGAACCCGAACTCGAAAGAATCGAACCTGAGCTCAACCTGAACCTGATCCCAAATTTAATACTAAAAATAAATATAATGAAATTATAATTAAATAATTTTTTATAAATAAAAAATTTTAATTATCCATTTTAATTTAATATTCTTTTAATACTTTAATTAAATATTAAAAACTTAGTTTATATTTTATATATTATTAAACTTGCTTATGAGTTGGGCCAGGCCACAATCTCAATTCTTTTAAAATCTCAAGCCCATACCCTTATTTAACATGCTTAAACTTGCTTGTTTAAGCTATAATTACTATTCATCCTATTAAAAAATATTTTTTATTAATATTTATTTATATATTTTATAATTAAATTTAAACAAATATATGTTATCTTAATTTAAAATCACTGTTTCGAGTTGGGCTGGTCTACTCTCAAATAAAAATATGAGAACCTGAGCCTAAGCCTAATAGGGTCGGGTGGGTATCCCAACCCTTGAGCTGGTTTATATATGATAAAATAATAATTTTATCAAAAGTGAATCATATCATGAGCTTTGAAAACATTATCAACAAAATATATCATCAATTTATTATATTTTTTAATTTAATTAGTTAAACTCATTAAATATTGAGAGTTTATCTATATTAGTAATAAAATTGAGTTATTTAAATATTATTATTATTATTATTATTATTATTATTATTATTATTATGATTTTTAGGTTATAATAATTAAGTCTGATAATAATATAACAAAGTAATAAGATAAATTAAAAAAATTTAGAAGCCATAATAGATAATAACATATCAAAAATGAATTAATTATTAAATATTAATGCCATATATAATTAAATAAATATTAAAAACTTAACTTATATTTTATATGTGATTAAACCTGTTCATGGGGCAAATTTTGTTAAAATCCCAAACCTAGGCCCTTGTTTAATTGCCTAGACTCGCCTGTTTAAGCCAGAATTATTGTTTATCACATTAAAAAAATACTTTTGATTAATATTTATATATTGTATAAATAAATTTAAATAAAATATGAGCTATTTTAATTAAAATCACTGTTATGAGCTAGCCCGGGCTAGTCTGAAACAAATATATGAAACTCAAGTCGAGGCCCAATTGGGCCAGATGGGTAGCTCGACCCTTAAGCAAGTCTATACATGATAAAATAATAATTTATCAAAAAAATCATATCGTGAGCTTTGAAAACATTGTCAATAAAGTATATCATCTATTTATCATATTTTCTTTAATTTAATTAGTTAAACTCATTAAATATTAAAAATTTATATATGTTAGTAGTAAAATTTTAAATACTTCTTTGAATATTATTCTTATTTTATTATTATTATTTCAAGTAATGATAATTAGAGTTTGATAATAGTATAAAAAATAATAAGATAAATTAAAAAGTATGAAAACCATAATAAATAATACCATATCAAATGAAAAAATCATATGTCAGACTAGTAACTAGACCTGCCCATGAGCTAGATAGCCTGTCCGATCTTACCCAGGTCTCAGATTTTAAGTTTCAAACAAGCTTAATTTGAAATACTGTTTTTAAATAAAATAATATATTTTTATTTAAATTTATTAAAAAATAAGTAAATGTAAATATAAAAATAACTTTTTAATATTATGAACAGTGATTTGTGCTTAAATGGGTTGGCTAGGCCAAATTCAACCATGAGTGTAGAATTTAAAATATTTTCGAGCCATGACTAGGCCTATGGAATCGAAGATTTTTTCGGGCCAAATTTAGGCCTAGGCTTAGAATTCAAAATTACATAAAAATGAGCATTTAACATAAAATAATAAATGATGTAAAACATACTTAAACCCAAACCCGAATGGACCTAACTCGAATTGGCCTGAACTAAATAAACCCAAACCCGATTGGCTTAAACTCAAATTAATCCGAACCCAAAAGAACCCAAACCCAAATAGGCCCAAACCTAAAGAAGCTCGAACCTGAAAAAACCCAAACTCGAAATGATCTGACCCAAACCCACCTAAACCTGCTAATTACCACCTTTAAAGACATTGTTGGAAAAGTATTTCGATGCCCTTTAAGGAAAAATATTGGAAAATTCTAGAAAAATCATTTATAACTTGAAAATAAAATTTCAAACTTGGACTATGTTGCTGCCAAAGCAGAAATAGAGGAGTTGTTCGATTCTTTAGTTTTTTCAAGGATTGACTTAAGTCTAGGATAGAAAAAGATAAGTAACATTGGCATCATGAATTCATTCACAATCTTGGAATAGTTTCGGATGATGAAACAACCCGTTGACCATGTCACTAAAGAGTGTATTCAACTCAAGATCAAGGCTTGATACATCTATAAACTAAAAGGGTTAGTTATATTTAAAAAATAGCATCTTTAAACATTTTTACCATGAATCTAGGTCTAAAGTATTTAGTTTGCCCCCAAGGTTGAAGACTAATTTTATGAAAACTTTAAATTCTTGTATTCTCTATCTATTAGAGGTAGCATGACCTTAACTTAGGGATTTTTTTAAAAATCATTTTTTTAGCAAATAGGCAAGTAGGCAAACACACAAAGATGACATTTTGACATGGAAGACATCATAAGAAACGCAAAGAGGTGACAAATAAGGTGAATGGAAATAATAACTTTATGAATGGCACCAAAAATCATGTTATGGAAGATGACATAGACATATTCAAACAAAGATAAGCATGCTGGAACTTTTAAGACAGCATATTTATGCCATGAGACTCCTCAATATGTAAGTAAATGCATGAATACACTCAATACATGTTAAGAAAAATATTCAAGCATGTGTTAAACATATAAAAATAAATAAAACATGATAGAAAATGCATGAATAAGGGGGTGCTTTGATGACAGAATGAAAGACAAGATATTTAGCCTACCATGCAATATCAAGGCATCAAAATAACATCAATATCCCAAAACTACCATAACCAAGGAAACAATAATGCATGAGAATTCTAGGATGGTCATGGCAGCATAAAGAGCTCTCTAAAATGATGTAGATGATAAAAATAGAAAATGTATGGAACAAGGTAAAGGAAATATACCAAAAAAACTTGAAATCTTATTTTTTCCTAAAGCAGTGACTTTAAGCTCAGTTTTTTCCTTCTCTTTGCTATTAGTTAGCAAGAAAAGGATGAAAGAAAGAAGTTTTCTAGTAATATTATTGATGGTAAGGTGTTTTGAGGATGAAAGTGTGTCAAGGGTTAATTTTTTAGAGGTTTTTTGGTGGTCTGGGTGAACTATAGGAATAAAAGAAGGTTAAGTTTGAAAGTCAATAGAATAGTGTTTTTAGAAGAGTTTTAGGGCTAGAGGGTGCTAGATAATTTTTAGAAATGGTTGGGGCTTTTTTAAAGCTTGCTAAAGGTCATTTTTGAAATGGCTGGAAGTCTTTTTTTTTGTAGGTAGTTGGAAACCTTCCTTAAATTTACTGCTCAGCCAATGCTTTTAGGAGACAAGGCAAGGATATTTTTTATCTTTCATTCTTATATTAGGGGATATCTCCAACTACTATGCTCAGCTGGCCTTCTTCCTATTGATTTTGCCATGCTGAGTAAGGGGCAAAAAGGCTATAATAGCCTGTAGCTAGAAATATGCCTGACATGCTTCTTACAACCATATATTTTATAAAAGTGACCCTTGTCATTGGTTATTTAGGCTCTACAAATTTGTTTAAATCTGATCATTGGCCTAAAGTCGAGGTCTATAATAAATTTTAATGGTTTTTCAGTGCAAAAAACATGTTTGAATTAGATTTTTGAAAGCTAAAAAATGGTCCAAATAGGGCAAAAATGCCTTGGTGCATCGATACAAAACATGCTATATTGACACATAAGATAATTTTTACCCATTAGTATCGATACAATAAGGTGTGTATCGATATTAAGAGCAAAAATTATTTCTAGTCTCGGGACTTAGAGGCTTGTATCGATACTCTATGGATTTATGTTGATACTCATGCTTTTATATCGATACATTTTGTTAAAAATCATAACTCTACATACTGCCAAGGTTTGTATCGATACAATCATGTTATGTATTGATACCACACCTTAGGTATTGATATTAAACCCTCTTGTATCGATACTACATGTGAAAGTTCAAGTTTTTGGCCCAGGTAGTTGTCCCCTAGTTTTTATTTTTTATTTTTTGATTCTATCATCTTTCAACAAAGTCCTAGGATGCCAAAAGTTAGCCCAAACAAAATAAGGTCTCTACAATAGAAATTTTATAAGGGCAAGAACCCAAGGAACTTAAGTCAAGATTCAGCACTTTTGTTTCATCAACCAAAACTTTTTGATTTATTCATTGTTTGCATACAAAACCATATTTACAAGACTTAAAAGATAATAAAAAAAAATCTACTTTTGTGAACACCTTATTTTCCTAACAGTGTTAATGCTTCTAGAGAACCCTTGCAGACCTTAATTACTTTTTCTGAACACTTTTTTTCAAAGCTAAAAGATTATCTTCACAATCACTTTATTGCCCTTTAATATTTCACTACCCTTGACTAAAAGTTTTAGTTGTTGAGTTTCCATAGTAACTTAACCTTTTTTCCTTCAAAACTTAATATTCCCAATTAGATGAATTCCCTGACTTTGAATTTAAACTAGATGTCTTCTACTATGTGACCTCGATTGCCAAAGTGAATCACATTGCTTATCGGCATTGTAATCACTCGTGTATAGGGGATTCATTGGCTCCATCTATAAAGGTACTAGAAAATGGTTTCTAATAATTTATGATAGCAATTATGCATAGAGGATGGGAATTGGATCAAATTGATGCTTGTCTTGATTGTTTTCCCACCCTTTTATGGTAAGTGGTTTAGACATAATTTGGCTGTGAGTTTTCTACATAATTCAGAACCTTAATGTTCTAATCTTCATAAGGTTTCCACCTTGTTTTTAAATTGAATACAATCTTTAATACAATATCTTTGAACTCTAGCATGGTACTTATAGTAGGCTTGAGGATTGTACCCTTTTTTATATGAGATTTCATGGGATTGAACATGAATAGTGCAACCAATCAATGAAGGTACATATCCTTATAGGCCAATGGGATTGAATCAAATCAATTTTTTTCTAATTTCGTTGCATTTTCTTGCTCGTACCAGAGCATACGAATGATAGGGGATTGATAAACATTAGCAAGAGCTTGGTTTGATCTATAGTGATAGAAGATTATGCATATTCTGTCTAATTATCTGAATAGGCTATGGATCAAAATCCTCCCATTACAATATGCTTGATTCAGCCTTTGAATTATCAAGTGCATAGGGTTAGATTAAGGTAACAACGATAGTGACTCTCGAGAGCAATCTATTTTGCTTTGATTATGGTCCCCTATCCTTTTTATCAACTTTGAAAGCTGCCCCTTTATTTGTTGTACATCTTGTCTGACTTTCGCGATGGTTTTTTCCAAACTGCTAATCCGTGCATCCAATTGAGTTGCCAAGGTCACCCTAATTGACATATAGATAATGATACCTCTTTTGCAGATTTCTTTTCAAGAATGTTAATAGTTGTTTCAAAAAATTTTGCAAGCAATATTTTCATTCCATAAACCATATGACCAAACTCCTCTTAAATGGATTCTAGGATGTTAATTCTTACCTCTAAATTGTTACCCCTGTCATGATACTCAAAATGCCATAAATGAAATGAATTTAGCTTATTATGGAAAATTATGAATGAATGCATGAGCATAAAAATCAATGAATATATGAAAAAAGTTTAAATAAATTTACAAATCTTTTATGGGATATAAAGTTCTTGTAAAAATGAAAAGGAAAAGTCCTAGCGCTAAATTATTATCCATGTATCGATCTTTCAATTAAATGAAATAAATTTCGCATTTGATGAAAAATATGAATGCTTGGATATATAAACAAATGAATATGTGGATCTTACAGATGCAAATGAATTTGCAAGTCTTCATGAGTTATAGATATTGTGTGAAAATAAAAAAGAAAAAAAAATCTAACACTATCTTTCTCTTTTTTTCTTTTGAAAGGCGGAAGGCTTCATAAATTTAAATTTTTTTTCTTGTTTTTTCTGTTTTTTTGCTTGATTTTGATTTTTTTTATTGCTTTCTATTTATTTTTATTTTGATGTTTTGATTTTTTTCTTTTTTTTTTTGGAAAGAAAGATTCATTTCTTCCTCTCTTTCTTTTAACTTAAAAAAAGAATCCATGATGTTCATTTTTTGGTCATAGGAAATTAAAATAAAAATGAACTAATAGCAACAACTAAAAATTGCTTGAGAAAATTCACCACTATATTCCAAATCAAGGTAATAAATAAAACTTATCATAGCAATACAATGTATAATTATTGCTTATTAAGAAAATTAAATTAAAAAGTAAATGGTTAGAAGTGTTCCCTCATGGGTACCTATTTTGGTAACTTTAAGAATAGGGTATGGCTTTGACTAGGTGAAGCCCTTACAATTCATTACATGAAATTTCGGTTAGACATCTAAATAGGTTCCCAAATTCCTTATGTCTGGAAACGATTAATAAGGTACCCTAATCATTATCTGTTGGGGGTTTGTGTTGAAAAGAGAGAAATTCAAGTGGGAGTATCTTCCATGCTTTTAACAAGGTTAATACCTCAAGTAGACATAGGAATTTACACCTAGTAGGTTTTTACTAGCCTAGAATGAGGTTAATACCTCAGAAGGCAGAGCTACTTCACCTTCTTCTAACATATTGGGTAGTCTATGCCCCTTCTACATGCTAAAGGAGTCTAATGCATATGCATGTGCACAGTTTTTTGTGGGGAAGCAAACAAAGCTGCTATGACTTGACTATTCCAAAAGCAAAAACCCTTTTTCCTAGATGCCCAATAAAATAAGGCTGCAAAGGAAACAAAAGGATTAGTGAAAAAGATGAAAAATATTTTTTGGAATTTCCAAAAAAAATTGTTTTAAAATACTGAGAATTATAATTAAATACTGGTTGAGATAGAATTAATAAAAATTTAGTTAATTCATCCACACTATTGCAACATGGCCCAGATATGAATCTTGACTAAGCTTGACTTAAATGGCCCTCGTTCCTATATTTATTAATATATCACTATATTATTCTCCTATTTTTATGGGCCATATCATTATTAACATTTTCTTATTTTCGAGGACTGGGTGGTCAAGATGAATCGCTTATTTACCTTAACTTTAAATAGTGATTATGAAACGACTATTTGTTTGGAGTTGTCACTAATCTGTTTGGGCTAGGTTACCTATCGAAGTTCATATTTTGAGGGTTACAAAACCCTAGAATACCAACTCTAAGGTCCATGACATACCAGAGATCATATAAAAGGGTTCGAGAGTTGGTCACAATGATGAGTAAGGATAGACCCTCTTGTGACAGCTAGAAATAGATACTTTATTAATTACATATTAACTTGAATTTTAATATTTATCCAGTTTCAACATATGGCATTTAATTGTAATTCCCAACACAATATTTTGTGAAATGAATTTATTATTTCATTTCAAGAAAATCACATTTTTGAAATTTATGGAAATCAAAATCTCTTATCTAACCCACCAAAAGACCAGTGGAACACGAGAGTTTTCTATCATTATCTTTTGTACCCTACTAGAAAACCAAAAGAACACAAAAGGTTTTTAAAAATAAAATATCTTTCACACTGAAAGGACCAGAGGAATACGAAAAGTTTTATTTTTTTTCAAATTTATAAAACTCATAATTTTCACTTTGAAAAAGATATTTCATTATTAAAATATTTCATAGAACCCCTCTCATACAATGGGAGAAATGTCACATATTACTTTAACTCGAAGACATTGCCTTAGTTTTTTAAAAGAATTTTCCAATTTTATTAAAAATGTTAATGGAGTATCCTAAGAACCATAAAATAGTCTAAAATGATGAATCTATTTCTAATTTGTACCTTCGATATGAAAGTATCCCAGTAATCACATAAGACTTTGTTTTAATGTAAAATTACTAAAATACCCTTAAGGTATACTTTCAACATGAAAGTATCTCGGTAACCCTAAAATACTCAAAAATAATCATATAAAGATGAGCCTATCCTAAGTACACACCTTTGGCATAAAAGCATCCCAATGACTACCTTAGACTTGGTTTTAAAAAATTACCTTTGACATGAAAATAACTCGATGACCCTAAAAGACATAAAATTGATCATAAAAAGATGAAACTAACCTAAATGCACACCTTTGACATAAAAGAATCCTAGTGACTGTATCAGACTCGATTCTAAAGAAATAGCCAAAATGCCTTTGAGGTATACTTTAGACAGGAAAGTATCCCGGTAACTCTAAAAGACACAAAAATTGTATGTAATGACCTTGTTTTTAAATAATTTAAATGAAATATATGACTTGAGAAGCAAAAATTGTTAATGGATCCCTAAATTTCTTAAAATTACAAATTAGTCCCAAGTTAGCTAAAAATGCTAAAAATGTCTTTTTTAAATGCCTAAAATACCTTCAATGGGTAATTTAGATTTTAAAGTGACCTAAAATGCAAGAATGAAATCAAGTCCTTAAATTTTTCAAAAATTACATTTTTACCCTAGCAAAGAACTAAAAAAAATACAAAAAGTTTCAATATTTTTAACACCCAATTGAGGACTACTAGAGTGTTAAAAATATTTTATAATACTTTACATGAATGATTTCATGTTAGAGATGAGTGTAGACATCAAATTTTGTCTAGGTAGTTTTTAGAACATTCATCATTCGAAAAAAATTCAATTAATCAGGCCAGTTTTATTTAGGTTTGTTGGATATAGATTAATTGGGCTTAATTCATTTTAATTTAGGCTTGTTTGGAAAAATACAAAAAAATAAAAATAAAAAGGAGTGGCTTGGCCACCTTTGTGAATAAGTTGACTATGACCAACACACTGAGCATATGTTTTAGTCATAAAATAAAAAAAACCAATCGAAAAGAAAAGAAACAAAAAAAAAAGGAAAAGAGTGGCCTGAGTTTTAAACTCATGCCACCTTATAGAGTGGGTCATCCATGACTCACACACCAAGCATGAGTTTGTGTCACAAAATGATAAAAATAATCAAAAAAGAAAAAAAGAGTACCCTAAGTTTCGAAGTATGACACCCTTATAAGATGGGTTGACCCATATGCTAAAGCTAAATTCATGTCATGAAATCATGAAAATAAATTTAAAAAAAAGACAAAAAAAAAGAAGGTAAAGGCTAGTTGCCATGCTCAGTATGGCAGCCGCTTTGCCTAATTGCAAAGCCAACCATGATAGCTTCTGCCATGGATTTGGCTCCCAAACCACTAATCATTTTAGCTTTTTTTTAGTTATGTTATCACTAGAGAAGAGAGCTAAGGAGGGGGGATGGAAACAAATCAGAGCAAAAAAATTTTCATTTAAGAACCTAAAAAAAAAAAACAAGTTTTCAAAAAATATATATAAGAAAATCAAAAAACTTAAAGTGGGGTTTTTCATCAAAGAGGTTTTGGTGCTTATTTTTAGAATCCTAGCTATGAGAAAAAAGCTTATATGAAGGGGAATAACATCTTACAGTTTAGGAATGATCCAATGGTAGATAGTGGTCGAATTTAAGGTAAAATGTTTGAACTTCTCTTATAGATTTTGAAAAATCTAAAAAGATTTAGAAAGATTTGACTTTGGATTTGGAAAGAAGAAGAGGTTGAAAAGAGTCTAGAGGTGAAGTTTGAGAGCCTCACCACCAATTGACGATGGTGACCAGCAATTGGTGCGTTGGTCGATCATTAATTTTTGGAATTTTTCTTTCTATGTTCTAGTCTTGGGGTGAGGAAGAGGAAGAAAGAAAGAAAAAAAAGGAAAAAGAAAAAAAAACAAAAAAAATTAAGATTATGGGGAAAAAACCAGCACCGAGTCTTACTCAATCTTCAGGCATGAAATGTCAAAAAAAATTTTAAACTAGTACTGGGACATGGGGTGACATTTTTATGTTTGAGGCTGTATTTTATCATTATGAAATACATGTTTAAATGCCTCTTGATGATATTTGTTCTATGCCTTCGATTTTTTATATTACTAATTTATTTTTTAGTTTTTATCATAGTTGTCTGATATACTAATGTATGTATATATATTTTTTTTGAAAAAAAAACACACCCCAAGTTAGATTAAGATTAACCCAAATAATGTTGTTAATCTTGGTCTATTGTTTTTCACAAATTAATATTTTAATCTTGGGGTAATATTAAGCTATTTATGTTGGGATTCAAGGTTAAAAAAGGCTAGATATTCTTGTTTGTTTAAATAAAATGTCCTTTTTAGTGTCTAAACTTGTTTATGCCTTGATCTTTGCCTAGAGTCCTTGTGCTGTGCCATGGTCAACGAGCTGTTTCATCATCCCAAATTATTTCAAGATTGTGTAGATAAGCTCGTGAAGCCTATGTCACTCATTGATTTCTACCATGGACATTCAGATGTCCATGGCTTGAATTTAGCCTGAAGAAATCCAAGAAAACCAAAAATTTCCCTTATTTTATGCTGGCAGCACTATATTCATGAATTAAAAACTTATTTTCGAACCATAAACAATTTTTCATGAATTTTTTGACATTTTTCCTTATGAGGAGGGCATTGAATCACCTTTCCAATGGTGTCTTGTTTGTCCTAGGGTCATTCTAGATGAAGGAGTTATGATTTTTTGAAGTTTTGCTGTCTGGAGCCCATGGAATCAATGATTCACATTCTGTTTAGGCTGTTTCAGCTCACCAGTAGAATTTATTGGATTTTTCAAATAATTTTCATAAAAAGTTCGTGAAATTCCCTTTTTGGAAAGGTATCTTCTGTGATTTAACGATTTCTTATGAGCCTGGAATGATTTTTCAAAGTCAACTGCTCCACTTCCCCTACATATGCTGCTAGTGTCAAACCTGTCCCTATTTTGAAAATTATTTCCACCTAGGAGGCAATTGTCTATGATTTTTGGAATAATTTTATATTAATTCTTATCAATTTAACTTTGCAACGGTACAGAATAAAATTAAAAATGGGGACAGCGTGATGCTATCCCCTATTTTCAGCATTATTCAAGATTAGTTGATTCCTCCAAGGCATTCGAATGCCTCCAGGTGATCTCGATCAATCCATCTAGTCGAAAAGAACATGCATTGACTTCTATAGGCTTAGATCAAGGCACAAAACAATTTTAAGCTTTATCATTCTTATTTTTATTGAAAATCACCTATTTTGTCCAAAAAATTCTCATTTTGTCAAGAAATTACCGAACCTTTGTCAAGATAAAGCTTTCAAGCTTGTTTCTTTAAAATCATTGAAGTTTCCATTAGGGATACTCTAACCCCATCCTTTGAAGGGATACTCTAACGTTGCTTTTGTAAACCTCATTCAAATTTTAAAACTTATCAAAGTTTTCATTTATAGGGATAGTCTAACCCTATCTTCCGAAGGGATACTCTAACCCTATTCTTTCTCAAAAATTGTTAAGAAATAGTCAAAATTCATCAATTTAAATTTGTCAATCTCATTTTTCTTAAAAGTGTCAAAAAAATCAAAATTTCCCTCCTTGTATTTCCTTCAAACTTTTCAATCCTTAAACTCATTTTTACACTTTGATTAGTCAATGTATCCTAACGCGTCTCTAAAATTGTCAATTTGGTTATTTCAAGATAATTGATGATAGTAAAGAGATACATCCCAATCGTCCCTTCCCCTCTTCCCTCTTTTATGTGATTTATTTTATGTAATATTATTTCTTTTTCATCTTACTAACACATTTTCGCTTGTGTTGTTTGCCTTGTATTCATATCTTCAAAATCATTTTTTTAAAAAATCACAAAGGCAATGTTTTGTTTTGGCATCTCTCCAGTGCTTGATATAAAATATTTGATTTTAAAAAATTATTAAACTCAAGAGCATTTTTAATCGCAATCTTTATGTTTTTCACCTCTCTGAGGCGTATATGAGATTCAGATTTTCTTTAAAAACACGAGTTTCCCATTCTATACAAAATTCATGCATTAAAAAGGGGATTATATTAAATAATGACAAGTCAAAATTAAAGAAACTGAAACTAAGTTAGGAGGAGGCTAGAAAGCTACCAATTTTTGGCATAGGGGGAAGGTTCATGCCTCCTCATGCGTAACCAACTCCCAAACCCAACAATTGAATCTTTGGACCATGTAGACCATGAAACTGATGGCTCAAGTTTTATAACATGAAATATTGATTTCAATAGGCATCTGATCATGCCTAGCCCAAATGATCGGTGGTGACTCTAATTATTGGCCACTTCATGGTGACCACCTAATACTAGTTGGACGAGCAATTCATCTGACGGTCTTCTTTCAAGGTCAAGAACTGAGAATCAACACTTTCTCGCACCATCATGTCAAAAAAAAAGGAAGAGTCTCGGTTAAGAGGACCTTTCCCCATCGAGAAATACTATTAAATCGTGCACATTTCTTTTGCAGGAGGCACGGTGCCGACAATGACCATTTTGACCTAAAATGCTAGATTTTCCTAGTGGTCCCTAAACATTTTTAAATTTGCAAATTAGTCCTTACATAATTAAGACATAAAATTAAACACCAAATATATGAAAATAATCATAGCAATCACATACAAAATTCATAAGCAAGGTTGAGCCACGTTACCTTGGCCTTACAAAAAATTTTCAATATTTACACAAAAATCCCTATATTTTTCTATTGTTTACATATTGGTCCCTACATGTTATATGTTTACAAAATAACAATAGAAATATCAAAATATCAACTCGTCACATTTTGGTAGGTTAGGCCAACATGGATCTACTCATCTATGGCCTTTATCATTTTTGAAAAATTTATTATTTAGTCATTACTACTTCCAAAGCCCACTAAATAATACAAATTATCATAAAAATAACAACCAAAAATCAAGATCAAGGCTTCTATGACTTTCGACCATCATTAAAAACCATAAGAAATAATTTTTCCTTAACATAACAATCATATATACTCTTTCTAGTATGTTTAACTTAACATGAACATGTAAAAAAAATCATGAAAAATAACCTATAAGCAAATTTTAACAACATATTATCAAAAAAACACCAAAGAAAATAGTATTAACATAAACATATACATGATAAAATCAACATCATATTGTGAAGATTAACATAATATCAACACAAAAAAGTTTCATATATAACAAAAACAAGCTAATACAAAAAAAATCAAACATAATCACTTAAACAAAGAAAATGGTTCCTAGCCAACATATTTTGCCTTTCAAGATGAAACCAAATTCATGAGCTTATGTATGATTTTGGCTCACCAAAAAGAAGAAAAATGCATGGAACCAACAAAACTTAAAGATTTTTAAAAGAGATTATACCTTAGAAAGTTTTAAAACTTAAGGAAACTTAGTGTTTTTTTGGTGTTTTTTTCTTTCCAAAACCAAATTTTCTTATTTGAAGCTTTCTTCCCTTATTTATATAAGGGAGGAATCAGCCAATATTGGGCTAGAAATTAGCTTAGCCATTTTTTTTTTGTTTTTTTTCTTTTGATTTGATTTTCAATAAATGAAATTATCGAAAGTTGTAATTAACATTAAATAGATATGTACTAATTGTCATATCCAAATCTCTTTAATGATAATCAAGATAAGATCATCTAATTGGATGATTAATACCCGAACTTGTAAAATTTTACAAGAAAAATCCTTACAGAAGAAAATTAATATTTGGAAAACTGTAAAACTCATAAAATAAATTGAATTTTAGAAACTAATTTAATATGAATTTAATAAACATATTTGATAAAATTTAAAATTATAAACTCAAAAAAATCTCCTAAAAAAATTACGGAGTAGAAAACTCCATATTTTGAAAATGAGAAAAATCTACAAAATGGATTGGAAATTTTCAAAACTAATTTTATTGTAATTTAATAGGAATATTTAAAGAATTTTAAAGTTCAAAACTTGAGAAAATTCTTCCAGAATTTTTACAAATAAAGAAGGTTCATATTTTAGAACTGAAATAAATAAATAAATAAATACACTGAAACTTATAAAATGAATTAAATGCATCATATTATTAAAAATATTAATTAAAATAAAAAAGTAAAGATGAAAATTTTAAACCCAAAACAAATTTTTACCAAAAAATTCGCGAGCAAAATACTTGCTGTACAATGAGAAATTCAAAAATAATTGGTAAAATTGACAACTTGACACCTGGTGATAAAAAATGCCAATACATATTTTTTCTTAAATATTTTTGATATTTTGAAGTGCATATCAACATAAATACTACACGGACGTCAGTAGAAATATACAAGGATCAAATTTTCAAGTTCTATAAAAAATTTCAAAAATTTCATAAAAATGAAAGCTTTGGCCATGATGTCATTTGTAGGAATGATTTTCAAAATTTTATAAAAGAATATTTAAAAATAAAATTTTTCTTGTGAAAATTCATTCTTTTATTGGACATCGATCTTCAAATGGTACTTTTTCTGTCAAAGTGTCAATATGGCTATCTATATGTGACATAATAAATTACAAAAATGTGCAAACTACTTGATAGAGGTCAATTTCTATCAAGGCAATAACTATATTCTGGGTTTCAGATAATTGGGACTACCAGAAATAGGGGCCCGGACGAAATTAAGTGGCAGCAATATATGGATTAAGGTTTTAGGTTTGCAAGAATAGCTTTTCATTCCACCCATTTCCTTAGAATCAGACTTTGTCCCTTAAAAAAAGTAGACATGGATTCTCATAATAATCGCCATTCTTTTAAAGATTAAGCTACAAAAAACACCTTCTTCTTCTTCAGATACATGATATTGATGTTTGATTTTGCAAGAGAAGCCTTTCATTCCACCATTTTCCTTCGAATCAAAGTTCATTCCTCAAATAAGACATACATGGATTCTTGTAATAATCTCCATTTTTTCATGATTTGGCTACTAAAACATGTACATCACATTGTGATACATGGTCTAGATGCTTTAGTTTCATGAGAAAAACTTTTCATTCCACCATTTTCCTTAGAATCAAAGTTCATCCCTTAAATGAGATGAACATGGATTCCTACAAGAATTTCCATTCTTTACATAATGGGCTACAAAAACACATTCTCCTCTTTGTGATTGACAATATTAATGCTTTAGTTTCACAAGAAAAGCTTTCATTCCACCATTTTTTTAGAATCAAAGTTTATTCTTAAATGAGATAAACATAGATTCTCATAATAATCTCTAGTCTTTTCATGACAAGGCTACAAAAACATGTTTTCCTCCTTGGGATTCATGATATTGTTGCTTTGTTTCATAGGAAAAGCTTTTCTTTCCACCATTTTCCTAAGAATCAAGATTCATCCTTCAATTGAAATGAAAATGGGTTCTTATAGTAATCTTTATTCTTTACAAGATTAGGCTATAGAAACATGAGTTTCTCATTGGGATGCATGATATTGATGCTTTGTTTTCATAATAAAAGCTTTTATTCCCACTATTTTCATTAAAATCATAATTTATCGCTCAAAAGAGTTAAACATGGATTCCTAGAATAATGTTTATTCTTTTTGTGATTGGGCTAAAAAACACGTTTTTTCATTATGATACACAATATTAATTCTTTGTTTCACAAGAAAAGCTTTTCTTTTCACTGTTTTCCTTAGAATCAAAGTTTATCCTTTAAATAAGATGAACATGGATTCTTGTAATAATCTCCATTCCTTTTATGATTCGGCTACAAAAACATGTTCCTTATATAGGGGTACATGATATTGATGTTTTAGTTTTACAAGAAAAGCTTTTCAATCCACCATTTTCATCTGAATCAAAGTTCATCCTTTAAATGAGATAAACATTAATCCTCATAATAACTTACATTCTTTACCTAATTGGGCTGCAAAAACATATTCTTCTCATTGGTATACATGATATTAAAGCATTGGTTTCACAAGAAAAGCTTTTTATTCCACCATTTTCTTCGTTGTTAGCTTTGAATTAATCTTAGTTTTGATATAACTAAAACTTAAGCTTAATCAGCTTGTGTTTAAATACTTTCAAGAGCAGTATTTTTTCATGAAATATTTCGTAAACACTTTGAAAAATGCTAAAATGTGTTTTAACTCCTTCAAGCATTCAAAAATATGTTCTTAATACATATTTTTATACAAAAATTTTTTAGATAAGTTTTACATGTTTTAAAGTTATGAAAAACCTTTTAAATTGATTTTCATATGAATGCATTGATACACATAGTGTATGTATCTATACAATACTTGGTAGTAGCTAAATAACCTTAAAATGCAGAAATCAGGTTTCATGTATCGAGACAGATCATTCTATATTAATACAGGACTATTCATGTATCGAGACAGATCTTTTTGTATTGGTACAAGATTATTTAATGATCATATTTTGGACCATTAAACACAATGTGTTGATATCCATTCAATTGCATACATATAGAGGCACGAGGAACAACAAGAAATGACATTTTAAAGGCTTCAATGGCTATATTCCTTCACCAAATGTCCCCAACGACTATAATCATGATCAAGGCTATAAATAAGTCTCTCCAACACCACCAACAAGTAAAAAAACAAAGAGAATTATGCTTAAAGTCAAATCTTTCATCTTTTCCATCATTTTCACTAAGTAGTTCATCTTTGTATAGCATTAATTCTTCCTATTTTTGTATTCTTCATTTTGTATCTTTAGATACATATTTCCTTTAAGCTAAAATTCTTGTAAACACCTAACCTTTAGAGGTTTTATTTGTTTACAATCAAATCCTTGCAAAAAGGGAAAGTTACTACTTAGCCATTGAAAAGTAAAGAAAGTTTCTACTTAGCCTTCAAAAGTAGTGAGAGAGGGTTCTATCATAGCCATACAAGACAGAGGGTAGAGGTTTCTATCTTAGCCTTGAAGATAGAGAGTGTAAAGGTTATACCTTTTCCTTGAAAGGTAGACAATTCAAGTTAGTGAATTGTGAAAATCTAAAGTAAGTGAGGTTAAGGTAGAAGACGTAGGCAATTGAGGCCGAACCTCTCTAAATAATTGAGTTTACTTCTCTTTCCCTTGTCTTTAATTATTTATTTCTATTCATTAACTTGCACTCCAAAGTTTGTTGTTTAGATTTCTCAAAATTTTTATCAAAGTTTTAATTTACCAAAATTTTAAGAAATCATTAACCCCTTCTTGATTTCATTTACTACTAAAAGGTTTAACAATTGGTATCAGAGCTTGTGCCTCATTCCTATAGGCTTAACATCCTCGAGCAAAGATCCACAAAAGATCAAGCAAATGGCTAGTGGTGATATTTTCAATATGGACCAAGAAGGGCATTTAATCATGAGGCCTTTTCTTTTCAATAATGAAGATTATGCATATTAGAAGACAAGGATAAGGTTTTTTGTCCTAGCAAATGATTATCAAGTTTGGAATATAGTCATGAATGGCCCACTCATCCCAACAAAGATAGTAAGTGATCTTGAAGTTCCCAAGAAATAATGGGAATGGGATGAGGAAGACACAAAGATGGCTCAACTCAATGCCAAGGCCATGCACACACTTTTTTGTGCATTAGGCCCCAATGAGTACAATAGGGTATCTTTGTGTGATAATGCCAAAGAAATATGGGATAAGTTAGCTATCATGCATAAAGGGACTAATCAAGTTAAGATGTCCAAGATAAGTATGCTCACTCTTGATTTTAAGATGTTTAAGATGAAACCAGAAGAGAGCATTAAGGAGATGTCCGATAGATTCACGGACATTGTAAATGGCTTAAAGGGTCTCAAAAAGGTGTATCCCAACAAGGAGATGGTTAAAAAATGTTGAATAGCCTTCCTAAGTCATGGAAAGCTAAAGTAACTGCAATTAAGGAGCCAAAGGACCTCAGTCTCATTGCTTTAGATGAGCTCATCGAATCATTTCTCACATACAAAATGAAGATAAATCATAGAAAGGAGCAACCAAGAAAAGTTGAGTTGCATTGAAAGCTTTCATGAGTGAGAAAAAAGATGACGATGATGAGGATGGTAAAGATATGGAAATGATCATATTTGCCAAGAAATTCATGAAGATAGATAAGGGCAAATTATCGTAATCTAAGATGGTTAACAAGGTGGTATGCTACAATTGTAATGAATTAAGGCATGTTAAATCCAATTGCCTACTATTAAAAAAAAAAAGAAGAAAAAAACATTTGTAGCAATTTGGAGCGATAGTGACTCTTTAGATGATGATGACTCCAAGGAAGACCAAATTGGCAACCTTTACTTCATGGCTCTTAATGAGCCTAAGGTAACTTCAAATTCTCTAAATTCAAATTCCTATACATTTAATGAGTTATAAGATACTTTTGATGATCTTGTAGTTGAGTTTGAGGAAATGAGCTCTAAACACAAAAACATGATACTATTAAAATTAAAACCTACATTGGCAAATGAAAACAAAGATTTGAAAAATGATTTTAATAACTCCAAGCTAAGAATTAACATTTTATAGAAAGTTAATTTTTACTTGCAAAAAAAGATTGAAAGCTTGAACAAGAAAAAAAAATCATTTTAGATAAATCTTTTCAAGTTTATATAACCAAGTGTTTACGTTACAATTTTCATGCTCATAATTTGCATACTTGTCCTATTAAGAAAATGACACAATTTAAAGTTAGGCAAGTATGGATCCCTAAGGGAATAAGAGGCTTTGAGACTAACTTTCAAGGACCCAAAACAATTTGGGTACCAAAAACCAAGTGAAAGTCTCTTTGTAGGTGTGTTAGAGCAATAAGGAGCAACACAATACAAAGGGATGCTCTAGACACATAAAGAAGTGTGATAGGTAACCTTTGAGCTTTAAAATTTTGATATGTGTATAGGTTATTCATGTTCTGATTATGAATGCTTTATTGATTTTTTTTAAATTATTTTTAATGCAAAATTGTTTAATGAAAATTTATATTTTGCATTTTGAGCCACTATGAGCTTAAATGTGTTTGCATTTGATGATTCAATGCTTAATGATGATGTGTTAAATTGATTTGTGAAATATTATTGTGAAGCATAATTTAAAAATAATTTATGCATAAAGGGTTGATTTTGATAAACTTCATGTCATGAGCCATTAAGAAGCTTTATTGCACAACTAAATTGTGTGCATATCGTTAGGCGAAGCATTTAGAGCTTACTTATAAGATATGATGCCATAAACATGTATTAGTAAGTTCTTAAGTTTCTTTAATACTTTATATTCAACTATGCTTGCATAAGACTTAAGATATTTGATTATGTTATAAGTTCATGATTTATGGCTCAAACAAGTTGGTTCACATTGAAAATACTTATTAAACATGTGCTTATGTGGTTTGAATGAAAATCCTTTAATTGCATATTGCCTTACTTATGTGACCAAACATGCCAATTCATTCAAACTTGATTTTAAAAGTCATTTTAAGCCAAACTTTGATTATTCATATGAGTTTTAAATGCTTAAATTCAAAAGTTTGCATTAGAATATAAAATCATGGGTTTTGTAATACCAAATTGCATATTTTTCTAAGAATTTGTTAAAAAACTTTAGGCATATATTGATACTTAGAGTATAGTATTGATACAATGAACAAAAACCTAAAAAAACCCAACTTCTATCGATATAATGAGCTTCATATTGATATATCACTATGTGTGTTGATATACAAGCAATGAATTTTGGCCAATTTCATGCTTTTTTTGCTTTGAAATGCAAAATTAGTCTCTTTAATAAGTTTTCAAGATTTCTAAACTTTGATAAACATTGTTTCATAACTCATCACATGCTTAAACATCATATTTGATTCATTGATAAGTGTTTCATGAATCAAATGCTCATATTGCCTCATAATGCTCAAAAATAAATTTTTTTTCTATACAACATTATTTTTAATTGGTACCATATGTGCTTTATGTTATTCATTCATCAATATTTGGTATCACTTATTTCAAAATGCCATTAAACACATCAAACATCTCTCATTCCTAACAAAACCTAAGCTTATTGAGTATTCTTTCATAATTAAAATCTTGGTACCTCTAATGCTCATCTTTTGCCAAGATTGTTTTTAAGTTTTGCAAGGTTCATAGAGATAAATCCATCCTTGAAAGATAAATAATTGCATAGCAAAAGAAAGCAAATTAAGCATGCAACCACTTCAAAACAAACCAAAACCATCAAGGAATGCTCAAACACTAGAAATGATGATCCTCTAAGTTACAATGAGCATATCATCAAAGTTTGGTAAGGTTTAGTCAATCATCAAACAAATACTATTAAATTATTACCCTTAACATTAAGTTTGGTAACATACATGAGTCAATTATATATATAATTAGTATTCTAGTATGTAATGTATGGTTAAAATATTTGCTTTGAATGAATCTTTGAACATGTACAAGTGCATAATTCTCATTTTCAATCATGTTCTTTGATTGAATGTTTACTCAAATGATTTTATTAACATATCATGAATAAACCTATAGAAGTTTGTTAAGTTTTTCTTGAAAATTTTTTTAACCTTCTATCACAACATGCCCTAGGGTGGATCCTCGTGGATCTATGGGTGCATATGACTTAAAATATGT
Organism: Adansonia grandidieri; assembly: GCA_038382065.1. Taxonomy (NCBI): domain Eukaryota; kingdom Viridiplantae; phylum Streptophyta; class Magnoliopsida; order Malvales; family Malvaceae; genus Adansonia; species Adansonia grandidieri. Next base: position 28,690 of record JBBYHK010143910.1, on the reverse strand, counting down.
TTGTGCATCTGACATAAAAGATTTCTTATTTTTTTTATGTTTAGGGGTTCAAACTCGAGTCATTGACATTCAAACATCCATGACTGAAGTGAAAGAGTGGCATGAGCATCACAAACTCATTTGCACATCCCTGGAGTAGTCTGGGAGGATAAAATAGCTCGTTGATCATACCACCCATGGTTTTGACTAAAAACAAGGCATGAACATTTTGGGAATAAGTGCAAGGCCATTTTTGTTGGAGAATTAGAAGATTTAAGCTCATTTAACCAAGATTCCAAATCTAGAAAACTTAGTTTTCCCCAATATCTTTTTCTAACTTTAAGGAAAATACTAAGTTCATGCTAGTCCTCATTGGTTGAGGTTAAAATGCTTCGCTTGGAGAGGTTTTAAAAATTAGTTTTTGAAATCATCAAACATGTATTTTGACAAAGGGAAGACAACAAAGATACAAGGGGATGTCACATAACATGAATGGGGATGCTAACTTTACCAATGGTCTAGATAGAGAAAATGTTATGCATTTTGACAAGAAAATGTTATGGATTTTGAAAATGATAATGATTCATGCAAGCTAATGTACAAATGGTCTTGAAATATGTTAGGCTAATGATTCCTACATGGATTAAGGATAACAAGATGCATGGATATGGCATAAAATGCATGAGAAAGAGCTAACAAAATAATAAGGATGAAATAAGGCATTTCGTACATCAAAGGGGCATTAAGGCATCCAAATCCTAAACTACCACAACCAAAAGCCATAATAACGCATGATAATCCTAAGAGGTTGATGGAAACATGGAGAGCTCACTAAAATGATGAATATGCTGAAAAATAGAAAATGAAAGTGTTAAAGTAGGAAGTTATACTAATAAGACTTCAATTTTTGGCCAAATAGTTGGAACAGCAAAGATGGCTTGAATTTCCCTCTTTTCCTTACTGTTAATAAGTAAGAAAACGAGAGAAACAATGAGGTTTTGGTTTTAGTGTGGATGAAGGTGATTTCTAAAATGTGTAGAGGTTGAAAGTAAGTGTTTTGGGGCTATTTTTTAGTGCTAAGTGAAGAGCTACGGGATTTAGTTTTCTTGGTGTAGGAATATGATTTTGAAGCTGAAAAATAAGCTAGAATCTAACCTTTTTAGCTGAGATGTATGTAGTCTATTTATACCAACATTTTTTAGCCAATTTTGAGGTGTTTTTGGTCATTTCTCAAAAGGGACAAAGTGATGTCAGCTTGGTGGCTATAGAATGGCTGTAGGGAGCAACTTGTTGCCAATGTGATGGACATAGGGTAGCTGGTTTAAATGCTGAAATGATTTTCTAGCAAGTAGGGTGGCTGATGGTGATTGTGGTCAACAAAATAGTGAAGAGTAGGGTGATCATGTGACATTGACCTTTTTGATCTAATTAAGACTTCAAAAAAATGTTTTGATTAATTCAAAAGTCTAAATTCATCATCTGATATGGGTTTCAATCTTTTTAGATGTAAAGAAACAAGTTAAAATCAAGTTTTGGATTAATGGTGGATGAGTCAAAAATGCCCGAACCATGGAAAATGGCCTGTATGTATCGATACATTGCAGAATATATCAACACATTTGGTCCAAAGACCTTGAGTGTACTATAAACCATTATGTCGATACTATGAACCATTGTATCAATATGTGTTGATGTGCACCAATACATTTTTTTGCAGAATGCATGTTTTAGTTTTGGCATGGCCTAGTATCGATACATGAACTCATGTATCGATACATAAGTTTATGTATCAATACAGTTACTTGTTGTATTGATACAAATGCAAACATTTCAAATATTTGGCACGTTGGAGCATTGTATCAATACATAAGAACCATGTATCAATACATTTAAGCATAATTATGAATTTTCTCATATTTTTTATCCTTGGACACCTTGAACTACGTCCTTTGATACCACATCTTTGCATTTACCTTTAATATGATCCATATGATCATCGCCCCCTCTCATGTCTGTGCTCCAGATTGCTAAAAAATTAGCTCAAACAAAATAAGGTGTCTATAGTTGCCCCTCTTTGACCGTTGCTGAGAATTAGGAATAGGGCAAAGACGAATAGACACTATTTTGTTCAGGGTAGAATGACACTCCCCAAGACACTAGGGTGTTAGGTTTTCTAAGGTTTAACACCTTTAAACAAGTGTAGAATATTATGGATTTTTTATGTGGGTGCCACCAACTTGTGCAGACTTTAACTTAAAGTTGGATGCCACTAGCTCGTGTGGGCTTTGATTCGAGTGTCGCCAGCCATGCAAGCTTTAACTTAGACTTGGGTCCTACTAGCTTGTACAGGCTTTAACTCAAGTGCCACCAGCTTGTACGGGCTTTAACTTAGACTTAGGTGCCACCAGCTTGTATGGACTTTGACTCGAGTGCCACCAGCTTGTACGGGCTTTGACTTAGACTTAGGTGCGACCAACTTGTACGAGCTTTAACTTGACTTGGGTGCCACCATCCCATGTGGGCTTTGACTCTAACTAGGTACCATCAGCTTGTGTAGGCTTTGACTTGGGTGTCACCAACTTGTGTGGGCTTTGACTCGAACTAGGTGCCACCAGCTTGTATAGGCTTTGACTCAGACTAGGTGCCATCGATTTATAGGCTTTGACTTAAACTTGGGTGCCACCAGCATGTGCTAGCTTTAACTCAGGTGCTACCAGCTTGTGCGGGCTTTGACTCAAACTAAGTGCCACCAGCTTGTGTGGGCTTTGACTTGGGTACTGGCAACTTATGCAGGCTTTGACTTAGAATTGGGTGCAACTAGCTCTTATGGGCTTTGACTCAGGTGCTGCCAGCTTGTACAGGCTTTGACATAGACTAAGTGCCACTAGTTCATGTGGGCTTTGATTTGGGTGCTGCCAGCTTGTGCAGGCTTTGACTTGGACTTACGTGCCACCAGCTATGTGGGCTTTAACTTGGGTACCTTGCACGGGCTTTGAAAAGGTGCCACTGACTCATGGGCTTTGAAAAGGCTGCCACTGACTTATAGGCTTTGAAAATGTGCCACTAACTTATGGACTTTGAAAGGGTGCCATTAACTTGTAGGCTTTAAAAAGGCTACCACTGACTTGTGGGCTTTCAAAAGGTGCCATTAACTTATGGGCTTTGAAAAGATGCCATTGATTTGTGGGCCTTGAAAAGGGTGCCACTGACTTCTAGGCTTTGAAAAAGTGGTACTGATTTGAGGGCTTTAAAGGGGTGCCACTAACTTGTGGGCTTTGAAAAGGCACCACTGACTTGTAGGCTTTGAAGATTATGCAACTGACTTATGGGGGCTTTAAAGAGGGTGCGACTGACTTGTGGGCTTTTGGTAAGGGTGGCAACAAGGTTTTTGATAAAACTTCAAATATAAGTTTTTTTTAACAGAAGTTCATGACAAAATTTCCTGATGAAATGGTTTTGACACTAGTTTTTGACAAAATTCTTGACAAAGCTTCTGATGAATGTTCTCGACAAAAGTTTATGATGATAACTTCTGGAGAACAATTTCTTGACACTGGCACTTTGATAATAATTTCTTGATAATAAGGGTTTTGACATGAGTGATGAGAAGAAAAGAACTTTACTTGAATGCCACTTGGTTTGTGAAGCTTAAAGTTCTTACCAGGAATTCCTTAGAGGTTTAGTAAACCTGGCTTGAGGTGATATTGTAAAAATGATGATGTATGATGGTAATGTGAATGCATGATGTGGAATGCTATTATGATTGCATGATGTGAAGTCTAATATAGGGATAGTCATAGTTTTTTCTTGTACATCATTCAGACTCTTATAGGGATGGCAATTCATCTTTGTTGCAACTATGGACAGGAATCTTGTTAATCCTACTGGGGATTATAGGTTGTCCCAGCTCCATTGGGGATATGACCAAAAGTCTATTCTTAATAATTTGGATTGTTACGTTTCCTAATTTGGGAGGCTCAATCATTTTCTTGACAATTGGAAGGCATTATCAATAATTTAGAGACTATTTGACTGATTAGGTTGATGTCTCTGGTTTCGATAGGATTTTGATAGAATGCATGGGTCAATTTTTGGTTAGCCTAAAATGGTTTTTCTTAAGATATGGCTTGTGAAAGCAAGAAGTAGTTTGGTGTATGGTCATGCTGAGCTAATGTTTGGACACGAAACGTGCATGATCTTGATGATCAGGGTGTGAACAGAATTCCCTATGCTTTTCTTTTACTTTCAATGCAATATCAAGATGTCCTAATGTGTATTTTAGTTGATTATCAAACATTATCAGTTAAATGACAAGCAGTTAAATGACAAGTGCAATGTGAATTGTACAGAGGTTAAAAAAAACAAGGCAATATTTATTCATGATAGCAACGAGACATAACTTGATATATCTTTTGATAAACAAGTGATAAGGTAGCCAGAAGGATGATCTTTTAGGTGAAAGATGTCTCCGACAATCATGACATGGATGTTCTTTAGGTGCTTTTCAGGATCTTTCTCGAACAGTAAACGTGACTAGTATGAGCTGATCTTCGAAAGATCCCTAGCATTGCTTTACATTATCCTGTAAGTGCTCTCAGTTTAATCCCTATCAAAATTGATCTTCTCAAGTTGCCCTTGTAGGTTTTCAACTATAGTCGGGTTGGCTACCAGATACCCTTTTTTAGATTTTCATTTGAACCCCTTTTTGTTTTCATTTTTTTTGTTTTTTTTTTATTGTTTGCTTTTTTTTGTTTTGTTTATTTTTTTTGCTCTTTTTTTTGTTTTTTGTTTTGGTTTTTTTCTGAAGGACGTTTTTTCAGGTTTTCACCCTCTACGTGTAATATTTCTTGAGTAAATCTGAGTTGACTAGGTTAGGCAAGGCATTGCCATCCATTTCTGACAAGATTAAGGCCCCTCTAAAGATGGCTTGCTTTATGACATACGATCATTCCTAATTAGGGGTCCACTTGCCCCGTGCATTTTTGTGAATTGGGAGGATCTTTTTCAATACTAATTTGCCTAGGTGAAATTTTATGGGCGCATCTTTTTGTCATGAGCTCGAACCATGCGTCTTTGATACATTTGACCATGGCAGATGGCTTTCATGCATTTTTCCTCAATGAGGTTGAGTTGGTTGTATCTATTCTTGACCCATTCAGCCTCTTCAAGTTTGGTTTCCATCAAGACCTTGAAAGAAGGGATCTCAACTTTGATAGGTAATACAGCTTCATCCCATAGACAAGGGAGAATGGGGTAGCACTCGTGAAAGTTCGAACTAAGGTCTGATAGGCATAAAGTGCAAAGGATAGCTTTTCATGCCAGTCTTCGTAAGTCTTAACTATTTTTTCAACATTTTTTGATTTTTTTTTGGCCATCTCGATTGCCCCATTTATCTTTGGGCGATAAAGAATAGAATTATGATTTGGAACTTGAACTGTAAGAGGTCTGGTGGTACAAGCTTTCTTTGAAACCTTCTTCAAGATCAATTTCACTAGCACAAATTGACTGTTCGAAATCGATCTTCAAAGACCCATCAGACATATCCATGTCACTATTGTCAGGACACCTAAAAGGGTGAAGAAATATACATTGCAAAAGGCATGCACATAACCTAGGGATTTGATTAAGAATAGAGACAAAAGAGTAATTGAGACAATGAGACTGAAAAGTGATGTAGGCAAGCAATATGGAATGATATATGCAAAAGTCATTTCATCGATAATGTTTGATAAAGATGCCCCTTACATAGGACACTTACCTGCCTTTGGGCGAGGGCAAGTAGGTTTTCATTTCTTGATATTACATGAAAGGGACAGGAAAAGTGCAGGGGCTTCAGTCATGACCCCATCATCAAAATCAGGTCTTGGTGGAAAGACACAATTTCCATGGCTCGGTATCGATCATGTTTGCAGCTGGCTCAATATGGTTTAGTAAAGGATTGGTAGCAACATTTGGTCCCCGGTCTATTCTAAACCGCAAGACTTTTGAGTTGATTAGATTTTGCACATTTCATTTGAAATACATGCAGTTTTCAATGTCATGCGCCGCTGCCCCAGCATAATATTCACAATGGGCGTTAGGTTTGTACCATTATGGGTATGGTGGCCTCTTTTCTAAAATATAGATTGGGGCCACTAAATAATTTTGGAGCACGGTTTGGTAAAGCTCCTTATAGGTCCTAAGGATAGGATTGAAACATTGTCTTGGTTGATTTGCACCTCGATTGTCGAGTGCATTATTGGTTGATCGATTGGTATTTTGGTGGACTCGTAGAGGGTAGCTTTATGGTGGGTTTGATGGGATTGCAAGTGATAGGTTATAAGTTATGGCATAGATTGGGTGTGGGGATATTGTGATGGGGTAAGAACGTGACATTCTTGAGTAGCAAGGGTTAGGTGCTTGACGCTATCTTGGTTGAGATAAGGCAGCTTAATTTATGGCATTGGCCTTTTCTTCCTTCTTCTTACTGGCAATAGGCTTTTTACTTGATCCAACTATTTCCCCAGTAGATATTCTACCACTCTTGATGGTGGTATCGATCATTTTTCTGAGAGAACTAAGTTTGTAAATTTCTTGGTGGCATTTCGTATGAGCTTTTTGTAATAAAGAGCATATAGGGTATGAATGAAAGTGACTGTCATCTCTTTATCCATAAGAAGAGCCTAGACTAGGGCTGCTTCTTCTCACCACATTTGGGCATATTGCCTGAAACTTTCAGTGGAACTCTTCTCAAAATTCATCAGGGAAAGTCAATCTGGCTCCCAATCTGACATGTGATGGTATTGATTTAGAAAGGCCTTAGCCAAGTCAGCCCATGATTGGATTTTGACATTGTCTAGCTTGAATACCATCGAGATGCTGCCCCAGTGAGGCTATGCTAGAAGCAATGGATGAGGAGCTTTTCATTTTTCTTATACCCAGCCATCTTTTGTAGGTACATTTAGACATGGACAGAAAGGTCGGTGGTTCCATTAAATTTCTCAAACTCTGGGATTTTGAACTTTAAGAGAATGACAAGGTTGGACACCAAAGACAATGATTACACATCAAGAGCTCCAAACTTGTCACTCCCCTCGATAGCTTGGAGGCATTTTTCCAGTAGCTAGAATTTGTTCACTTCTTTTGTAGTCATGGTGAACTTTTAACCTTCTATTTTCTCTGGTTGCTCATGATCAATGGTTATCGGATTTACCAGTGAGACTCCTACATTCACCCTTTAAGTACCGAGAATAAATTAACCTACCACAATAGGATTTAGGTAGATGATCGGCAGAGCCTAAGGGGCATGTGGAGGAGTGGGTCATTGTTCTTAGTTCTAGATTATTGGCCGGGGGACTTTCTGTGTTGGGAGGATCATTCCTTATTTCAGTAGTACTAGCTTGCCCTTTTTCTTTCACAGAGGTTGTCAATAGTTCCATAAGTTTCGTTATTTGAGCTTACATTTCGTATTATTAATGGAGCATCTGGTCTTGTGATTCCTTAACAATTAGTTCAAGTCCCTTAATATGAGCTTCATGATCACTTTTCATGATTTGTTTGTCGTGTCGCATGTTGTAATGATGTAAGATGTTAGGTTCTATTTTCCTGATTGACCTCAGAGTCCCTTGCACTTTTATGGCCCAATTCTCGTATTAGACTTTTTTTTAAAAATGTATTTATTGATGAGAATTTATAATGTAATGAATGATTGATGCAATTGTAATGAAAAATGGTGAAATTAAATGTGCATATGCATTAAAGACTATTGATTCTTGGAACGGCTTCATCAATAACATCATTCATAGAGTCACACAAGGGTCCATTACTGAACACTGAACCAGAATGATTGTCCCAAAATGATGACAGTCATGATAGTTATGGTGAGATGATGCATATGCCAAAACACAAACAAAGGGAAACGAGTTAGTGAAATATATAAAAGACAAATGTAAGAAATTAAAGAATTTAAGAACATCAGAGAAAATTATTCATAACATTCTCAACCAAGGTGGTGAGACAAGAAATGGGCAGCATTTCAACAAGTCAGGATGCAATCTGCCCTTCATGAGGAGATGCAATATCTTATTTTGATGAAAAAATAACTGACCAGTAGTAATATTCGTCTATCACGACTAGCGTAGATGCGCATTAAGCCGTGACTCAGACAACATAATGGCTTATAACATAAGACATTGCAAATGATGGTTTTTGCTCACCGTCTTATTTAGAAAAAGATTAGCTATCATTAGGATGGCACGACAACATGCCTTGATAAATGATAAAAATACAGATATAGGGTGACAATTGTATACTCATTGTACCTACATAATTATGGTTATTAAGAGTAAAGGTTAAGAATGTTTCTCGAAGTGACCCTATTCTTCAAGCATTCTAGTAGCGTTCTGGTATGATTTGACATGGTTTAGCTCATAGGGCTCACTATATGAGGTTTAAGTTGATGCCTAAATAGGTCTCTGAATTACTCCTCCATCAAGTAAGGACAGTCGAGGGGCCCCAATCCTAACCCATGATATAGGTTCAATCTGTTGGATGTATTTCCCTATAAAATGCAGAGGGTTATTAACGAGAAACATAGGTAATGTACATTCAAGAAGTTATTACCATGCCTATGAGAAGGGTTACTCACGAAGGTGGATAGCTCATTTCTTCCTAATGATTAGGTTATAACCGCGTGATGGAGTTTGGCAGGACTATAATACTCATGGAAGTGTATGGTGTGTGATGTGGAAACAATTAAACCTTTTTGCTTACTCTCGTATTACCATTTTTATTAAACTGATGATTATTCAAAAATAAGACAATCCTGACAATCACACCAAACAAAAGATTAGTTGACAAAACAAAAAAAAGGTCATAGTTAAATAATGATCGAAGATCGAAAGAATTAGGAACCTAGCAAAACACAGCTAGTTATTGGCCTAGCTCTCTATACAGTCCCCAGCGGAGTCGTCAAGCTGTCGCAACATGCCTCGGGGTTGATCCTCATGGATCTATGAGTGCATATGACTTAAAATATTTTTCTGACTTAGGAATGTCTTTTTGAACGAGACTTTTCCTTTGCAATGTGATGAGACTGAGAAGGTATGGATTCTCGATTTGTGTTACAGTAAAGGGGACCATAAGACGAATCACTTATCTTACTGGTTTCGGATGACCATCACAAAATGGCCAACACATGGAGTCACCATCGATCATTTTGGACTAGGCATGACCAGATGTCTATTGAAACCTATGTTTTGAGTTACGAAACTCAAAACATCGATCCTATCGTCGACATAATACAAAGATTTGTCGTTTGGGTTCGAGAGTTGGTTACGCATAATGAGGTATGAACCTCTTCACAATGCCTGAAATTGGTAGCTTACTAGCTATGTCTTATCTCGATTTTGATTCTTTCGATCTTAATTCATCATTATTTCGATATAACCCCTTTTAATGCATGAATCTTATAGAAATACAAATCTAGGTTTTGATGAAAAAGATTTAATCTCATATACGTACTGAAGAGATAGGGAATGTAGAGATTTTTGATAAAAATGACCTTTAGATTTTACTTTAAAAAATGGAATATTCCACTTTAGGCATTAGAGAGATACCCACATGGAATATTACCCTTAGTTTTACTTGAAATGATTGGAAAACATCAATGCAAATAATCATCACAAAGAAATCATGTTAGTAAAGCAATAAATGAAGTAACATGGCATGGATCATTCAATGCAATGATAAAAAAAAGGGATGGACTATTGGAATTTATCTCATAGTTGGCATCAACTATCTAGGAATAACTGAATTAATAATTTTGGAGATGCATTTAGGTTTCTTGATTAAATGAGGTTTGTTTGACGTATTCATGGAAATCTGAGAAGGAGAAAAATTTAATTGTAGTTAGAAGACATGGTTGGAGTATCCCTTCGAAAAGATAGGGTTGAAGTATCCTCGTGGATGACAAATAATTTTGACAAAGGAAGATTTTTAAATCTTGACAATTTTGAAAAGCGGGATTGGAGTATCCCCCCAGAAGGTCAAGGTTGGAGTATCCCCGTGATGACAAATCATTTTAACAAAGGAAGATTTTTTTTAATCTTGATAATTTTGAAAAATGGTATTTGAGTATCCCCTCAGAAGGTTGAGGTTGGAGTATCTGTAAAAGTGAAACGTCTGACACTCTTTAGAGAAGTCGGGTTGGAAAACTTAAGTTGACAAAACTTTGTTATTTAGGAAATGTGTGAGTGTTTCGACAACTTTTGGCAAAAGAAATTATTGTGAATGTGGATGGTAAAGATGTAAATATGTTTATGCCTTGGTACGAGCCTATGAGAGGTCGAAGCATGTTCTCAAGGCTGATCAGGGTGATATGGTGACATTTGAAGGTCTCGAGACGAAGCTCGGGAAAACAACTCAATTTTAACCATAACAAAAAATAGGGGACAACATTGCGCTATCCCACTTCCCAAATTTATTCTAAATTGATTTGAAGGCTTTAAAGGGTGGACAAGATATCGTTAGAAAGGTAATTCGACGAGGGTCAATCTAAAAATATTCTCAACATCCCAAAAAGTCACTTTTTTGGGGGAATAAATTTTCGAGTTTGGATCCATTACACTGCTGGTAGGGCATACAGGGGCAAGGTGTGTCAAAATTTGAAAAATCATTTCGGATTCATTTGGTATCAAAAAATTGCAAATAATACCATTCCAGAAAGGGAATTTCATGACCTTTTTAGGAAAAATGTTGGACAGATTTGGAAAAGTCGTTTAGTGGGTCTAAAAGGCCCAACAAGAATGCACTTTATTAACTCCAAGGATTCTAGATAGTCTAGGTTTGAAAAATCATAGCTCTTTCTTTCGGACTGATCCAGGGGTGAATAAGACATTGATTTAAAGATAATTCAACACACTTTGAGAGAAAAATATCAAAAAGTTCATGAAAAATCATCTAGGATTTTAAAGTGATTTTTCAATTTGCAATAGTTGTGCTGCCAGCAAGGGACAAAGCAAAGCAATGGATATTTCTCATTTTCTTTATGTTTATGGGTCCAAACTCGAGTCATTGACGTTCGAACATCCATGACTGAAGGGAAAGAGTGGCATGAGCATCACAAACTCATTTGCATAGCCCTAGAGTAGTTTGGGATGATGAAACAGCTCGTTGATCATACCACCTAAGGTTTTGACTAAAAACAAGGCATAAACATTTCAGGAACAAGTGCAAGGCCATTTGTGTTGCAAAATCAGAAGATTTGAGCTTTTTTAACCAAGACTCCAGATCTAAAAAACTTAATTTTCCCCAAGATTTTTTTCTAACTTTAAGAAAGTTCATGCTAGTCCTCATTGGTTGAGGTTAACATTCTTGGCTTAGGGACGTTTTGAAAATCAATTTTTGACAGCCATTAAACATGCATTTTGACAAGGGGAACACAACAAACATATAAGGGGATGGCACATAACATGAATGGGGATGCTAACTTTACCAATGGTCTAGATAGAGAAAATGTTATGCATTTTGACCAAAAAAAGTTATGGATGCTAAAAATGCAATGATTCATGCAAGCTAATGTATAAATCTGCATGAAATGTGTTAGGCTAATGATTCCTACATGGATTAAGGATAACAAGATGCATGGATATGGCATAAAATGCACTAGCAAGAGTTATCAAAATAATAAGGATGAAATGAGGCATTTTACACATCAAAGGGGCATTAAGGCATCCAAATCCTAAACTACCACAACCAAAAGCCATAATAATGCACGATAATCCTAAGAAGGTGATGGAAAAATGGAAAGCTCACTAAAATGATGAAGATTCTGGAAAATAGAAAATGAAAGTGATAAAGTAGGAAGTTATACCAATAAAACTTCAATTTTTGGCCCAATAGTTAGAGCAGCAGAGATGGCTTGAATTTCCTACTTTTCCTTCTTGTTATAAGCAAGAAAAAGAGAGAAACAATGAGGTTTTGGTTCTGGTATGGATGACGGTGATTTTCAAAATGTTTAGAGGTTGAGAATGAGTATTTTGGGGCTATTTTTGAGTGCTAAGTGAAGAGCTACAAGATTTGGTTTTCTTGGCGTAGGAATGTGTTTTTAAAGCTGAAAAACGAGCTAGAATCTGACATTTCTAGTTGAGATGTAAGTAGTCTATTTATACCTGCATTTTGGAGCCAATTTAGAGGTGTTTTTAGTCATTTCTCAAGGGGGAAAAAGTGATGTCAGTTTGGTGGCTATAGAGTGGCTGTAGGGAGCAACTTCTTGCTAATGTGATGGACATAGGGTGGCTGGTTTAAATGCTAAAATGATTTTCCAACAAGTAGGGTGGCTTATGGTGTTCTTGGTTAACAAACTAAGGAAGAGTAGGGTGATCATGTGACATTGACCTTTTTGATCTAATTTAGAATTCAAAAAAATGTTTTGATTAATTCAAAAGTTTAAATTCATAATCTGATATGGGTTTTAATCTTTTTGAATATAAAGAAACAAGTTAAAATCGAGTTTTGGATCAATGGTGGATAAGTCAAAAATGCCTAAACCGTGGAAAATGGCTTGTATGTATCGATACATTACAGAATGTATCGATACACTTGGTCCAAAGACCTTGAGGGTATCGATACAGTGAACATTGTATCGATACTATAAACCATTGTATCGATACATGTTGATGTGTATCGATACTTTTCTTTGTAGAATGCACGTTTTGGTCTTAGCATGGCCTAGTATCGATACATGAGCTCCTGTATCGATACATAAGCTTATGTATCAATAAATTTACATGTTGTATCGATACGAATGGGGACATTTCAAATTTTTGGCACATTGGAGCATTGTACCGATACATGAGAACCATGTATTGATACATTCAAGTATAATTGTGAATTTTCTATTATTTTTTGTCCTCGGACACCTTGAACTACGTCCTTTGATGCCACATCTTTGCATTTACCTTTGATATGATCCATAGGCCTTCTTGACCTCCTCAAAATACTTTTTCACTGGGCAACGTTGTCACTTGACGATCATCGCCCCCTCTTATGTCCGTGCTCTAGATTGCTAAAAAATTAACCTAGACAAAATAAGGTGTCTACACCTTCCATATGGCATTTTATTGTAGTATGCATGTGTACTAAAAATTCAAAAATTGGCATCTATTATGCATCTAGACACCAATTGGAAAATAATTCTTAAAATCCTTCAACAATTGGGTTTTATCTCCCAAATGTGCTTAAATGATTACAAAAGAATACAAAAATTGGATGAACTTCACATTAGAACTTAAATGCATAAATTTTCTCAATAATTAGCATGCATGTTCTGAACTAATCCATAATTAATATACCTTTTAGAAATCTTGTTGGAATTAGTCCCTTAGCTTTGGATTAATCTTAATTCAACTTTTTGATATTCCAAAAAGGGGGAGAGTTTTAGGGGTTAATTTGCTTTCTTGTACTTCACTATACATATATGTCATGGTAGCAAATACGAAGATTTCACATGTGCTTACATTATTTATATTATCGAAATCCTTAATATTTTGTGTTGGTACTCATAAAGCCAAATATGCCATTGCTAAGTGTTTCAAAACCTTTTTATAAAATCTCCAAAGGTTTATTTCGTAATGCTTTTAAGAAAAGGGAGCTTTATTGAATTAATCCTAGTTTTGATATAACTAAAACTTAAGCTTAATTAGCTTGTGTTTAAATATTTTCAAGATTAGTATTTTTTTCATTAAATATTTTGTACACACTTTGAAAAATACTAGAATGTGTTTTAACTCCTTCAAGCACTCAAAAATGTGTTCTGAATACATATTTTTATATAAAACATTTTTTAGATAAGTTTTACGTGTTTCAAAGTCATGAAAGACCTTTTAAAATTGATTTTCATATGAATGTATCGATACACATAATGTATGTATCAATACATGGCAGTAGCTAAATAACCTTAAAATGTAAAAATCACTGTTCATGTATCGAGACAGATCATTCTGTATCGATACAGGATGTTCATGTATCAAGGCAGATCTTTCTATATTGATACAGGATTGTTTAACAGTCATATTTTGGACTGTTAAACACAATGTATTGATACCTACTTAATTGTTTCAATAGAAAGGCATAGGGAACAATGGGAAATGACATTTTAAAGGCTTCAATGACTATATTCCTTTAGCAAATATCCCTAACGGCTATAATCATGATCAAGGCTATAAATAAGCCTCTCCAACAACTCCAACAAGTAGAAGAACCAAGAAAATTGTGCTTAAAGTCAAGTCTTTCATCTTTTCCATCATTTTCACTAAGTAGTTCATTTTTTATGGGATTAATTCTTCCTATTTTTGTATTTTTCATTTTGTATCTTTAAATGCATATTTCCTTTGAGCCAAAATTGTTGTAAACACCTAATCTGTAGAGGTTTTATTTGTTTACACTCAAATCCTTGTAAAAAAGGGAAGGTTAGTACTTAGCCATTGAAAAGTAGAGAAGGTTTCTACTTAGCCTTCAAAAGTCATGAGAGAGGGTTCTATCTTAGCCACAAAAGATAGAGGGTAGAGGTTTCTATCTTATCCTTCAAAGATAGAGAGTGTAAAGGTGATACCTTGTCCTTGAAAGGTAGACAATTCAAGTTAGTGAATTGTGGAAATCCGAGGCAAGTGAGATCGAGGTAAAGGAAATAGACAATTAAGGCCAAACCTCTCTAAATTGTTAAGTTTACTTCTCTTTCCCTTGTTTTTAATTATCTATTTCTGTTCCATAACTTACACTCTAAAGTTTACTGTTTAGATTTCTCAATTTTATTTATCAAATTTTTAATTTACCAAAATTTTGAGAAATTAATTACCGCCTTGATTTCATTCACCACTAAAAGTTCTAACATTCATAATCAAAATTCATCCTTTAATTGAGATGATCATGGATTCTCACTATAATCTCTATTCTTTCCATCGTTAGGCTATAAAAACACATTTTCATCATTGAAATACATGATATCGTTGGTTTGCTTTGCAAGAAAATCTTTTTTTTCCACCAACTTCCGTAGAATTAATGTTCATCTCTCTAATGAGATGAACACGAGTTTTCGTAGCAATCTCCATTCTTTTCAAGAATAGGCTACAAAAATAGCATCTCCTCATTAGGATACATGATATTGATGGTTTGGTTTCACAGGAAAAGCTTTTTTTTTTCACACTATTTTCATTAGAATCATAGTTCATCACATAGATTCTTTAATAATCTTCGTTCTTTTTATGACTGGGCTATAAAAATATGTTATCTTTATTGTGATACATGATTTTGATGTTTAGTTTTGTGACAGAAGCTTTTATTTCCCCCATTTTCCTTGGAATTAAAGCTCATCCTCAAATGAGATAAACATGGATTCTCATAATAGTATCCATTCTTTCCATGATTGGGCTTCAAAAATGTATTCTTTAAATTGGGATACATGATATTGATGCTTTGTTTAGCAATAAAACCTTTTCTTTCCACTATTTTTGTTAGAATCAAAGTTTGTCCCTTAATTGAAATGAACATGGATTATTGCAATAATTTCTATTTTTTTCATGATTCAGCTACAAAAATATTTTTTGCTCATTAGGATACATGATATTGATGTTTTCGTTTCACCAGTAAAGCTTTTCTTTCCATAATTATCTTTTGGAGTAAAACTCGTCCCTCAAAAAAGACAAGCATGGACTCTCATAATAATCTCCAATCTTTTTATCATTGGGGTACGCGTTTTCCTCATTAGGATACATAATTTTAATGCTTTGGCTTCATAAGAAAAGCTTTGTTTTCCACCATTTTCCCTAAGAATAACTGTTTAGCCCTCACATAAGAAGAATATAGATTCTTGTTGTCATGATGTGCCCTTCACACAATGTGTGGTGGCGCTATGACCCAAAAATGAAAAGAAGAAAGAGCTCACCTTGGGATCATCCCTTGGTTAGGATTTGGATTAGGCATAATAAAGTGAAAGTCGAAAGTAAGAACATTAGACAAATCACTCACCTAACTAGTCTTGGATGTCTATGATGAAATGATCATGACTCAAAGTTGCCATTGATGATTTTAGGTTAGGTACAACAGATACCTATTAAAATTGGTGATTTTGAGTTATGAACCTTAAAACATTGATTTTATGCACTGCGTATACTAGAGTTCATTTTAAAAGAGTCTAGAAGTTGGTTACATGTTGAGAGGATTAGCATCTTCATGCCGTCCAAAATTAGTACCATCTAGCCATAAATTATTGAAGTTTCAATTTTTTTGATTTTTTTTGTAGTCATTATTTATGTGTAATCCTCTTCTTATGAAGGTAAATTTTTAAATATTAAGTTTGGGTGTTTGTGATATGCAACCCAAGAAAGATGAGAAACATATAAGATTCTGTAAAATGAAATCCATGTCGATTTAGAAGAGGGTACTTTACATCAAAGACTAGAAGGATACTGAGATAGAATACTAACTTGGGTTTCATGAAATTTAATTTTTTTTTAAAACATGAATGCGAATCATCATCAAAAAGGGAAACAAGTTAGTAAGACATAAAGAAATATAATACAATTTACATTAAAGATGAATACACAGAAACAAAAAAAAAAGGGATGGTCAAGATGTATCTAACAATTAACCTTGGTTATTAAAGAATAACCAAATTGCCAATTTGGAGACATATTTAGATTCGTTGGCTTTCTTAGGCATAAAAATTGGATAAGGGTTCCAAGGAAGATCAGAGAAAAGAAAACTTAGATTTTGTATGTATTTCGATAAGCGGGGTTAAAGTATTCCCTTAAAGGAAATAAAGTTTGAAAATCTCATTAAAAAAGTGAGGTTAAAGTATCCCCTAAAGAAAAGAATTCGAGTGATTTTTAAAAATCAAGATTTTTTATATATTTCAAGAAAATAAATTTTAAATCAAAACATATTTTAAAAAATGAAAATTAATTTTGGAAACAATTTTGGATTCTGGTTCAAGCATAAAGAGACCTATATCGTGACCTAGGACACCATGGGAGAAATAATTAAACATATTTCAAGCCATTAGATTGACTAGAAATGATAGTACAGGAAAATCTACGTAAAATTTCTTGAATTCAACAAAAATAAGGGATAACATTGCACTGTCTAGTTTCCTAGATTTATTATGGTTTAATTCGATGGTTTCTAGTGGCCAATGAGGTACCGTTGGATAGGTACTCGATAAGAATTAATGCAAAAATATTCCAAAAATCTTAAAAAATCACTTTCGAAGAGAAATTAATTTTTAAAACTAGGTCTGAGTCAGTATTAACAGCAAGTGCTAGAAAAAAGGAGTAGTGAGCTTTGAAAAATCATCCTAGAGTTGTTTAGAATTGTTAAATCACAAATGATGCCTTTTTAAAAGGGAATTTCATAAACTTTGTAGACAAATATTTTAAAAATCCAAAAAAATTACCTAATGGGTTAGAATTGCCCAAACAAAATATGAATCGCTGGTTTTAAAGGTTCTACAGTAAAGGTTAAAAAAATCATAACTTTTACATCTAAAATGATCTGGGGACAAATGAGGTATCTTGTAAAGGTAATGCGATGCCCTTTCTAGGCAAAATGTTAGAAATTTCTAAAAAAAACTAATGTTGGGTCTAAAAATAATTTTTCAAACAAAGATCACTACCAAAATAGGGGTTTCTTTGGATTAAGGCATTTATGGTCATGTGCTAAAGCGATTGGACATTCTGGACATCCGAATGTCCAATCACTGAAGTCCATGGTAGTGAAGTAATGGACCAACTCAACTCCCCTAGACAGGCTACCAAACCATCCACTATCCACCCCAATTGTAATGATAGGCTCAAACTAAGGCTTAAACTAAATATCTGAATATTTTTTTTGGTTTTGGATTAAAACAAAATTTATTTGGCCTAATGAGTCTAAGATTCCAAACATTTGTGTTTGATATATCCCCAATACTAGAAAACTAGTATACTGAAAACCTTAAATCCCTAGTAATCCCTATTGATTGAGGTTAGTATAAACTTAACTGGGGTTTTCTTTGAAAATAGATTTTTGCTAGCATAACAAAGGCATTTCAACAAACATATGATGAACTAAACTAATTAAAGATATAAAACAAGAACAATTATTCAAAACAATAAACTATCCCTACACTTCATTAAAAAAAATCATAATGAAAATGCATCCCAAGGCATGGTCAAGATCAAAATATGTTAGGCTAAGCATTCACACATGAAACAAGCATGTTAAGATAAAGAAAAGAATGGTAACAATACATGAGCAAAAGCGTTTTAACGTTAGTAAGAAATATGGCATTTTAGTTCATCCAAACAACATCAAGGCACCAAGAAAGTTATCAAAATCCTAAGACTACCACAAACAAAGCCACAATAATACATCAAAGCCTTAATAGGGGTCATAGAAACATAGAAATTCACTAATGAGATGATGATGAAGAAAAAAAAATAAGATGAAGAAAAATTGGAAAATATACCCCAATGAAGACCTTAACTCCTAGCTTTTTACTTGACTAGCAACCAATCAATGTAAAACTCACTTTGTTATCCTCTTTGCTATCGATTAGCAAAAAAAAGTGAAAAAAAAAGCTTTTGGTTATGGTGTTCATAGAGGATGGTTTTAAGGGTAAAAGTAAGGGAAATAAGAGGCTTTGGAATAATAGAAAGGAAGCTAGGGGAATAGAAATTTTAGGAAAGCTTGGGGGCCTTTCTTAGTGGCTGATGTCCTAAAGGTCTTTTTTTTCAATTGAGTAAAAGTTGGATTATATAGTGGATAATTTTAGCCCAAAATTAAACCCACATGATTTATATGAAATTATGTTTGATATTGGATGCTTTTTAGGGTAAATGTCATGACCAAATTCGAGTTTTGAAGTCATGGTACAAAAGAAAGAAAAAGGTCCTGAATTAGGCCAAAATAACCTTATGTATGGACACATAGCAAAGAAACTCAGAATGTATCGATACCCTAAATTTGATATTGACACAAGGCATGATGTATCGATGCCAATAAGCTTGTATCGATACCTACCTTATTATATCATTCATACATTCTTATACCAATACTTGTTAGCCAAAAATCATGAATTAAGCTCTAACATAACTCTGTATCAGTACAAAACCTTGCGTATCAATACAAATAGCAAAATCTTAGAATATGAATGACATGGAGCATTGTATCGATACCTCAGGCCCCTGTATCAAGATAAACACATAATAGTATAGATTTTTCCTACTTTAACTTTTCAAACTGTTTACCTTAGCCAAGAATGGTGGGAACTAGACCCTTGCCTTTTGAATGACCTCAATGATACCTCAAACGATGATTTCTAATACCTTGAATGCTGGATAGGGCAAAATGGTCTATCTAAAATTAACTCTCTTTGGCTGTTACTGAATAGTAGGAATAGGACAGAGATGAATAAACATTATTTTGTCAGGGATGCAATATTGCCTCATGAATGCTTAGGGAAAATGGAGATTTAGTTAGTATTACGCTAAGATAGATAGAGTATATTTGTTGTGGTCCTGACTAATAAGAGAAATTTTAATAAGTTTTGAAAGGTTTGACTTCTTACTAGGTTTGTAGTTTCCTAGGTTTAACCCCTTAGATAGGCGTTAGCTATTATAGGCTTTAACTCGACATGCTCTAGCTTTTTATGGACTAACGTAATAGGCATCTAGCTCTTTGTAGACTAAGGGAGGTAGGCATCCGGCTCTTTATGGACTAAGGTAGGTAGGCATCCAACTTTTTATGGACTGAGGTACGTAAGCATCCATCTCTTTGTGGATTAAAAGGAAAAAAACATTTAACTCTTTATGCACTTAAAAGGAAAAAAATGTTCAACTCTTTATAAACTAAAAGGAAAAAGATATCCATCTCTTTGTAGATTGAAAAAAAAAATGTCTAGCTTTTTGTAAGCTAGAAAGAAAAATGCATCTAACTCTTTGTAGACTAAAATGAAAAAGCATTCAGCTCTTTATGGACTAAAAGAAAAAGGCATCCAGCTCTTTGTGGACTAAAAGAAAAAATGTCAAGCTCTTTATAGATGAAAAAAAAGGACATCCAGCTCTTTGTTGACTAAAAGAATAGCAGTGTCCAGCTCTTTCTGGACTAAAAAAATAGCGGTGTCCAGCTCTTTCTGGACTAAAGGAAAAAAACATCTAGGTTCTTGTGGACTAAAAGAAAAAAAGGCATCTAGCTTTCTGTGGACTAAAAGTAGAAAAAGTGTCTAGATCTTTTTGGACTAAAAGAAAAAAAGTGTCCAGCTCTTTGTGGACTAAAAAAGAAAAAGCGTCTAGCTTTTCGTGAATGTAAAAAGAAAAAAGGTCCAGCTCTTCAAGCACTAAAAGCAAAAAGTGTCAAGCTTTTTATGGACTAAAAGGGAAAATGCATCTAAATCTTTATGGACTTAAAAGGAAAAAAGCATCCAGCTCTTTATGGACTAAAAAAAAAGGCATCTAGCTCTTTGCAAACTAAAAGAAAAAAGGCATCTAACTCTTTGTGGTCCAAAAGATGTAAGTTTAGATAATTTACTTAGAGCTTTTTAGGGCTTTTATAAAATTGAAATTTGTACCTAAGGTTATTTACTAGCTTGACATTTGTAAGTAGGTGTTTGTACCTAAAAGATGTTAATTATTGTATGAATGATGCATAAAGATGTAAATGCATATTTAAGTGATGTAAAGGTGATAAGTTTAAAAACAAAGTCTTGTAATTGGCCTCAAAGTTTTGAATGCCTTCTATATTTCATTTTTATTGGGTGTCTTGTTTTTTAAGGTTATCGACTTCACTCTCAACATTCAAAAGGTTTTATTCTTTTTTCTCTCTTTCTTCGAATGGTTGAGATTATTTTTAAAGGTTAAATGACCCAGATGTGTACGAAAGTTTCTAAGTCTAATCGACTAGCATTAGTGGGTTGACAAACTTGGCAAGCTAGTTCTTGACATGCCTAGATGAACTGACTAAGAGGAATATGATTTGCAAAGATCAAGGATCATTAATTTGACTCTACCTTTTGGCTAAGGATTATTGAGTGACATTTTTTATGACATTTTCAACAAGGAAAAAGTCTAAAAGGTAAGTCTAGTTAGTTCTATAATCCATTCCTAGCTTTTTGAACCTGAACAAATTTTCCTACAGAGTTGTCTTTTTGAAGTAATACTAAGAAATCCCATTATCAATTTTGTACAAACTATCAAGAATTATCAATTATATGGCAAGCATGATACAATATGGTATACAAGTATAAAAAAGGAGATTCAAAAAATGAAATGGTCATATTTTATTTTTGGAAGAAAAATGAATATAATTTATTAAACATTATGGAGTGTACAAAAAAGTTGAAAATTAACTTTTCTAGTAATGATCATTTTTCATGCTAATGACATGAATCATTCGATGAGTACTTTTGAAGATGTCTCTCAAATAACCAACTTTACTAGTGTTAGTTTTTTTTTTCAAGGAATCTCTTAAATTACCCTATGGTAGTTGCCTCAATTAAGGTAGACACTATCCTTTTCCTCCAGGATTGGTAGAAATGGGTTTCGTAAACTTAAGATAGATAAGGAGGTTAGGCTAAAATTTGGTATTTTGATGGAGTATGGTTTTGTTAAATTAGTATTAGCCTTGATTAGGTTCAGATAAGGGTAAGGTTTGGTTACTTAGGCCACCATTCTAAAGATAACGATGCCTTTATAGGTTTCCATTTGAAGGACCTTCTTAGGCATAATACTTCTTGATAGAATCAAAGTTGATGGGGTTGGGCAAGTCATTGCCAACCATCTCGATTAGAATCAATGCTCTACTGGAGAAATCTTGTTTAATCACATAGGGACTTTCCTACTTTAGGGTCACTTTTCTTGGGTATCTCTATAAATTAAGAGAAGTTTTTTAAGTACTAAGTCTCTTTCCCAAAGCTGACGAGGATGGACATTTTTTATACTCTATTTGTAATCGATAGCTTTCACTCTCTTCTTGTCGATGAGGTTAAGTTGCTTATATCATTTCTAGACCCATTCTGCTTTTCCAAGCTTTGATTCTATAAAGACCTTGGGTGAAGGGATTTCAACTTTGATAAATAAGACTACCACCATCCCATAGACTAGGAAGAATAAGGTAGCTCTAGTGGAAGTCTGAACTTTTGTACGCTAGGCATGCAGCACGAAGGGTAGCTACAAGTGCCAATCTTTATAAGTTTCAACCATTTTCTCAATTATTTTCTCCATGCTTTTGTTGGCAGTTTTAACTGCCCCATTTATTTTCAAACTATATGGCATTGAATTGTGGTGCTTGATCTTAAAGTAGGAGCAAATTATGTCCATCATTTTGTTGTTCAAGGTACGTGCATTATCCATGATGATATGCTTGGGGAGTCCATATCGACAAATGATGTCTTGCTTTACAAACTTACACACAATAAATCTAGTGATGCTAGAATATAAAGCTGTTTCTATCCATTTGGTGAAATAATCAATGGTGTTTAAAATGAAGCAATGAACATTTAAAGCTTTAGGAATGATAAGTCTAATCATATCCATGGCCTACATAGAAAAAGGCCATACATCATGATATGCAGAGGCAATGGTAAGATGTGGATTTGTCCGCATAGGTTTCGTACTTATGGCATTTTTGGGCATCGCCAATGCAGGTTTTTTCAAGTGTCAACCAATAATATCCGTACCTCATGATTTACTTTCCTATTCTATATCTGTTAGCATGAATACCATAAATTCTTTCATAGAAATTTTTAGAATTCTCTTAGCTTTAAAACCATTCACACATCGGAGTAATGTTTGATCCTAACTTTTCTTATACAGGACCTCACTATCCAAAATAAAACTTAGAGACATTCTTCGGATAGTTCACTTGTTAGTTTCTATAGCATAACTTGGGTATTGTTGGTCTTAAATGTAATAAAGAATGTCATGATACTATGCAGCCCATTTTTTTCTTCCTTTATGCTATGGCAATAGGTAGGTAATTTGTGCGTACTCATTTGGATAAGTGTACCTTCTAACTTTTGAGTTACATTAAACATAGAGGCCAGTATTGCTAGAGCATAGGCCACTTGGTTGTCTTCCTAAAGTAAATATTAGAAGCTGATTTCATTGAATTATTGTTTTAGTTTATTAATTAGCATCCCGTATTCGAATATATTATTAGTTTAGTCAAAGTTTAGTCTAGTGGTAAAGGGATAATATTTCTATTTAGTGAGATCAAAATAGCCTCGATTCCATGCCCCAATGCATTTGAGGCCTATCAAAATACATTGTCCAAGTTTGGCTACCATCAATACCATTTTTTGCTTTGGATATGCATATTAGGTCCTTATCTGTAAATTCGAAATCTAATGGTTCATAGTCCTTTTCGGCCTGACCTACCAAAAACTCAACTATTGTGGTACCTTTGATAGCCTTTTGGCTCATATAAACGATGTCATATTTAAGAAGTAAGACTTACCACTAGGCCAACTTTCCTTATAGGGTTTGGAGCCTTGCACAAATATTTGATAGGGTTAATTTGGTAATAGCCATGTGGTGTGATATAACATATATTACCTTAACCTTCAAGCCCTCTAAGCCAAAGCAGAACATAACTTTTTGATTGTGAAGTAGTTATTTTCATACTCTATGAATTTATTGCTTAGGTAGTAGATGGCTTATTTTTTTTTCCTAACTTGTCATGTTGACCTAGTACACAGCCTATGGACTTGTCAAAATTTGATAAATATAAGATTAGTGGTTGATTAGGCACTAATGGTACAAACACTGGTTGGCACTCATCATTCCATTCACCAAGGTTTTATTTTGGAGTAGATGAAAGATCAAACAAAATTTGCCATTTAGTTGGGATATGGATCTAGCTATATATTTCAGTCTCCCAAGGAAACTCTTTATTCTTTTTGCTAAGAGGTGGTGGAAGATTTTGGATAGCCTTTACCTTATCAAGATCAACCTTAATTCCTTGTTTACTCACAATGAGGCTTAATAGCTTATTGAAGGTAACACCAAAGTTGCATTCAATAGCTTAATAGCTCAATTCCTTATTTTTAACCTGGGAACTTTCATCAATGATCAATTGGAGGCTTATGTAGGTGCTATTTGATAGATGAGGCTTAACCATAGGCAAACTTTCTTTGACATAGGTGGCATTAACAAACTCAAATGACTGGAAAGAGGATTCCAGTATTATCTCGTCAAGCTCGATATAAGAAGCATTTGTGGAAGTAGTGGTGATGATATCTTCCTCACTGCCAATGCTGACAACTTTTTTCCTTATGATAAATTTTAACTTTGGTGCAATGAAAATGATATTACCCCTGTAGAATGGATCCGGTCTCCCCAACAAGCAATTGTATGATGGAAAATGTCCATCACATGAAAATCCACATCATACAAGCAGATAGTGATATTTCCAACAACCTTTCTACATATTCCATCAAATGCTTGTACCACTATGTGGCTATGCTTGATATGAAAAACATTAATAGGAAGTTGATTCAAACACATTAAAGGCATTCTGTTTAAGGTTAACCTATTATCGCTGAGAACTATTAGCAACATACTTTCTTTACAATAGGTGGTGATATGGAGAGCTTTATAGTTCCCCTTACCTCCATAAGGTATTTTATTATCACTAAAAGATGTGTAATTATCCGCAATAATATTACTTACTACGCAATCAACTTGACCTATCAGAATATCAGATGGGACATTAGCTTTGCTATACAATCAACTTAACCTATCAGAATATCAGATAGCTTAATTCAAAACTTTAACTAGAACTTTTCTATGAGCTTTGAAACTTAAAAGCAATGACAGCACATATATCTTAGCAGGTTGCTTGTTTAGCTAATCAATAATGCTATATTTTCTATGCTTGTTGAATTTAAAAAATTCCATACCTCTTTCTTGCTTACTAATTTTTTGATAGCTTTTGAATCTTTCCTCACCAGCTTCAGTGTTTGAATTGCTAAGGACACATTCTCTTTGTTGACTTTAGCTTTAAGTGTAACTGTTGTGTAGCATCTACCACTGCAAGTTAGATGTCTTACTCCTATAGGGTCAACAATAGTTGTTTGTTGATTGGATTTCTTAATCATCACTACTCAGCTTTCATGTTTTTAAGCATATCTCTATCCTCTTAAATGGGAAAGGAAATAGGTGTTGAAAAATGATTATTGAGATATGCTGCGCAGGCACGATTTTGGTATCTGGTTGATTGGAAAATATGATGAATGGTCTTCCCATTCCTTAGAAGTGGACCATCCCATCTTTTTCTATAGCACTAATGGAAACATCTATGTATCCTTCCATTCTTCATGGAACTCAATTTTTGAATGGTCCATTATCTCTTGGACCAATTTTAAGAATTATAAACAATGTTGCAAAATATGCCTTTGTCCACAATGGCAATAATAGGATCTGGTAAGCTCTTCATCTTGATATCTGCCTACTATTCTGAACTTTATGAGTACCTCTTATACCTACAAATTGGCATTTAACTTTTTCAAAATTTTAATTGGTGCAATAATGCTTTCCATTAATAACAGTATTTACTCTTAGTTTTACATGGTTTGGGAGTAGATTAGCTCCAATATTAGGTCTTGCCTCTTATTTGATTTTGATCATGCCTTTTTTTAGTCAGCCTTGAACTCTTTTCTTGAAAGAAGTGTAATTTTCAATGCTGTGATCTTGTGCTCTAATATTGTATTTGTGATAGGCATTGTCATCATACCATTTAGGATAAAGAGATAACCTTGGAGCTATAAATACTAGAGCTACCAATTGACCTACCAGTAAGCGAGCATAGACCTCTTTATAAGAATAAAGAAGGGATCGATAAGCTCTCTCTCTCAAGGGGCTTGTTGATTGGTTGGTACTTTGGTGTTACTTTGGTTGTGAGACGAAGTATTTTAAGTGAAACCTGGGTTTAATGAAAGATTCATGATGGGATTGAATCCAATAGAGTATACTATTGTGGTACTAGGGCATACAGGTTAAAGCCTGGATATACCATACCAAGGAAATACATGCTTGAAATAGGGATTCTAGGTGACTGTGGTAGGGCTCTCACTAATAATGTTTACTTCCTTATCTTTGCCTTTGGCAGTAGATTTATTAGTAGAACTTGAGGATTCCACTATTGACATCTTGTCAATCTTTATGGTGCGGTCAATCATTTATCTGAATATCACCATATCAACAAAATTCTTCATAGTATTTCCCACTAACTTCTCGTAAAAAAATAGCTCATAGAGTGCTAACTAACACAACTATCATCTCTTTTTTTGTTAGTGGAGGGGGAACCTGGGCTGCCCCTTCTTACCACCTTTGGAAATACTGCCTAAAGTTTTTGGTAGCTTTCTTTTCAATGCTCAGTAGATAAAGATGACCTAGGGCCTAATCAGATACATGCCTATATTGTTCCAGGAAAGCTCGAGCCAAATCCACTCACGACTAATTTTTGATTGGGTCAAGCTCTATATACCATCATGCAGGTACTCCAATTAAGCTATCTTGAAAATAATGTGTTAATAGTTTCTCATTGTCTTCATGCACAACTATCATTTAGTTATACATATAGATATATGTAGTAGGGTTTTTAGTCTTATTACATTAATCAAAATCTAGTACTTTGAAATTAGGTAGGATAACAAGGTTTTGAAACTAGGCCTAAAGATTTAGCATCAACAATTCCAAATTTATAGCTGTATTTTGTCATCATGCACCCCTTTCTATTCTTATCTCTAGATGATCCAAAGTGGGTGCACTCGACTTAAAAGATATGCGGTGTTTGGCTGGAGCCTTTGAGTTATCCCCTGGTCAGGATTTAGACTAGGCATGATAATATGGAAGGGAGAGAGATTATTGGACGAATTGCTCATCCAGCTAGTCTTAGAAGGTTACCATAAAATAACCATAAATTTAAAGTCAACATTGACCATTTTAGGCTAGGCATGATCGAATGCCCACTAAAACAATATCTCAAGTTATGAAACTTGTAACACTGACTTTGAGGTCTATAAGGTCCAAAGATTCATTTGTTGGGTTTCTAGAGTTAGTTACACGTGAAAAGGATTAGCACCCCTATGATGCTCGAAATAAATACTCACTAACTATATTTCACTTCATTATCGATTTAATTAGTTTCTTCAATCATTATTTAGATATAATCCCCTTTTGTGCATGAATTCTTTTTAAAACTGGATCCAGGTTTTGAAAGAAAATTTATATCACCTATGTGCACAAAGATATGAGGAGCATAAAGACTTTTACCAAAAATAATTTCTAAATTAAATTTTGAAAATTCAAATATTTCGTGTAAGGCACTAGAAAGATGCCGACGTGGAGCATTGCCTTATAAAATTTTGAAAACAATTTTTAAATACGAATGCACAATGGTCACTACAAAAAGGAAATGTGTAAGTAGGATGAAAAAGAATATAATAATATCATAGAAAAACAATCCACCCAAAAGAACATAAAAATGAGGGAGGAGCAAGATGTATCTCATACTTGTCTTTGATTATTAAAGAATAGCCTAAAATGGCAATGTTGAAATGTGTCTGGAGTTGATGGTAATTTAAGGAATGAAAATGGTTTTGATTGAAACAATAGAGATATTAAGAGGGAAATTTTTTTTTGAATTTTTAGGTAAGAATAGGGTTGGAATATCCTTTCAAAGAGGTAAGGTTGGAGTATCCCCAAGAATGAAAATTTCATGATGATTTAAGAAAATAACTAGGAATCTTGAATGAATCCGAGAAAGAAAATTCAAGGTTTTAAGTGAAAAACAAGGTTAAAGTATCCTCTCTGAGTAGTGGGGTTGGAGTATCCTTGAGAATGAAAATTTTTTATGATTTAAGAAAATAATTAGGAATCTTGAATGAGTTTGATAGAGAAAATCCAAGATTTTTAATGGAAAACATGGTTGGAGTATCCTTTGAGAGTGATAGGGTTGGAGTATCCCCAAGAGTGAAATTTTTTATGTCTTAAAAGAAAAGGATATCTCGCAAAAGGTATTTTGAAAGGAAGAAACCAAAGATTTGAATAAAACATATTTTTATCTTCAGCCTTGATCCAAGCTTATGTTATGGAGAAGCTAATTGGATGCATTTCGAGAAGTTCCAACATCTCGATGATGGTGATTCAAGAGATCGAGTTAATTTTGATTCTAAAAATAGGGGATAGCATCTCACTATCCAAATTTATTCTAGGTACTTGCAAAGGCTTCAATGGGTAAGTTAGGTACCATTAGAAAGGTAACTTAATGATGATTAATGTAAAAGTATCTCAGGAATCCTAAAAAATAATTTTCTAGGCAAAATTAATTTTTGAAGTTAGGCCTATTTTGACACTAGCAGCATGTATAAAGGAAGCTACATGATGGACTTTGAGGGCTTATCTGGAATCATTAAATCATAAACAATACCTTTTTGAAAAGGGAATTTTATAAACTTTCTAGTAAAAATATTCAAATAATATAGAAAAATATCTACTAGGTTGAAATGGCCCAAATAGAATGCAATGCACTTGCTCTAAGGGTTCCAAACAATGAAGGTTTGAAAAATCATAACTCCCTCATCCTGGATGATCCGTAGGCAAATGAGACAACTTTGGAAACATAATTTGATTACCTTTAAGGGAAAAATATAAAAAATTCTAGAAAAATCCTTTAGAGTTTGAAAATAATTTTTCAAATT
>JBBYHK010143800.1:8648-36697 GCA_038382065.1 Adansonia grandidieri | reverse complement strand
TATTCTTCAAGTTATTCTATCAACATTCCAGTATGGTTTGACATCATTTGGCTCATAGGGCTCACTATATAAGTTTAAGTAGATGCTTAAATAGGTATTTAAATTGCTCCTCCATCAAGTAAGGATAGCCGAGGCACCCCGATCCTGGGCCCATCATGGGTTTGGCGGAATAGGTTTAGCTCGGTGGATATATTTCTCTATGCAAATGCGAAGGGTTACTCACGAGAGACATAGGTAATTTACATATAAAAAAGTCTTGCCATGCCTATGCAGAAGGTTACTCACAAAGGCAGATGGCTTACTTCCTCCTAATAATTAGAATCCTAGCCTCACCATGGTGTTTGGTCAGAATCTAGTGCAAAATGAAAGTGCACGATGTATGTCAGGAAAACTATCAAACCTTGTTTTTATTTTACTCCATATCACCATACTTATTCAAATCAACATTTATTTGAAAAGATGGCAATGCTTAAAAAAAAGAATCACAAAATAAAGGCATAAAAAGTAAAAGATTAGAAGGCAGAAAAGAGAAGGAATTATATCTAAATAATTATGGAAACTAAAGAATCAAGGACCAAGCAAGACATAACTAGTCATAGGCCTAACTTTCTAAGTTTATCCCAGTGGAGTCACCAAGCTGTCGACGTTCCATGTGCTTGGCCTTTATGAACTTTGGACGATCTGAAGCCAAAGCGTGCTCGACTTAAAAAATATTTTGATGTTTGACATGTAGGAGTGAAAGATCATCGGATGAATAGCTCATCTGACTAGTCTTGGATGGCCACCATAAAGTGGCCATAAACTTGGAGTCACCATCGATCATTTTAAGTTAGGCATGACTAGATGCCTATAGAAAATAATACCAGAGATTCATTGTTTTGGTTTCAGGAGTTGGTTACATGTGGGGAAGGATTAGCACCCCACAATGCTCGAAAATTGCTACCATTTAACTATATCTTAGTTAAATCTCAGTTTCCTCGGTTCCATTTTTATCATTATTTAAATATAATTCCCTCTAATGCATGAAATTTCATAAAGACACAAGTTTGGGTTTTAATGAAAATTTTATGAAACATAGGGGTTTTTTATGAAAATGATATCCGGATAGTTTTTTATTTAAAAAAATAAATATCTTATGTCTGGCACTAGAGAGGTACCGACACGAGATACCATTTTGTGATTTTGAAAATAATTTTTTTAAAACATGAATGCTTGAGGTCCCTACAAGAGGAAACATATTAGTAGGATAGGAAAGAAAGCAATAAATGAATCCACACAAAAATAAACACATAAAATAAATAAATAAAGGGGTGATCGAAATGTATCTCGTAGTTATCTTCGATTATTAATGAATAGTCGAGACGACAATGTTGAGACATAGTCGAATTCAGTGAAAATTTAAGGAGAGAAAAATTTGATGACTTGAGGATGTCCTAAAAAAAAGTTTGAATTTTAGAAGGAATATGAAGAGATGAGTTGGAGTATCCCTCAGAAGAGTGGGGTTGGAGTATCCCCAAAGGTGAAAATTTGATGTCATATTGAGGTAAAAGCGGGGCTAGAGTATCCCTTCGGAGTAGTGGAGTTAGAGTGTCCCCAAAAATAGAGGTTTGATATTAGATTTGCATTAAAAGTGGGGTTCGAGTATCCCCTCAGAATAGTGGGGTTGGAGTGTCCCTGAAAATAAAAATCTTTGATGTTAAAAGGAATGGGTCATATTTTTGAAAAAGAGAATCTTTAAAAATCGAGAGTCAAAGTTTTGGCTAAAATGTTCCTCTTTTGTTTAACCTTGGTTAGAGTCTAATGGGCTTAGGCCATGGGAATGAGCTGAGTAGATCATAAGGCGTTCAAACACCTCAATAAGAGCATTTCGAAAATTGGGCTAGAAACAGAGGACAACATTGCGTTGTTTCTATTTCTAAATTTATTTTGAGCTCATCCGGAGGTCCCTAAGGGTAAACGAGGTATCATTGGAAAGGTAACTCGATGAGGATTAATGTAAAAATATTTGAAAAATCCTAGGAAATCACTTTCTAGGCGAAGTTAATTTTTGAACTTCAGCTTATCTTGACACTGGCAGCATGTACAGGGTAAAGGTATGGTGAATTTTGAAAAATCATTTCGGATTCAACTGGAATCGTTAAAATGCAAACCTTTTTGGAAAGAGAATTTCATGAACTTTATGGGAACAATATTCAAGGGATTCAAAAATGTTGTTTGTTGGGCCAAAACAACCCGAATAATAAACTAGTCACTGGATCAAGGAGTTTCAGACAGCAAAGATTCAAAAAATCATAGCTATTTCATCCGAGATGATCTGAAGGTAAATGAGATATTGTTGGAAATGTAATTCGAAATCCTTCAAAGTAAAAATACCAATACATTCTGGATAAATCATTTTTTTATTTTTAAATAATTTTTCAAAACCAAACCACTATGCTGCCAGAATAAAACAAGGGAGGTGTTTGGTATTTTTGGTTTTTCATTGGGTTGAGCTCAAGCCTTGGACATTCGAACATCTGTAACCGAGATGAGTGGTTGACATGGGCATCACGAGCTCATTCCACATTCCCGAAGTAGTTTGGGATGATGGAACAACCTATTGACCATGCCATCACGAGGGTGTTTGGCTAAGGACCAAGGATTCACATTTTTCAACTAAAAAACCTCATTTCATTTTTTTGAAAATCGGCATTCTTATACTCATTCTTCCACGAATCCAGAACTGAATGCTTGCTTTACCTCCAAGGTTGGAAAACCAACTTCATAAAAATCTTAAGCCCATGTTATTCTCCATGTATGGGAGATAGAATGTGCCTAACTTGGGGGACTTTTTGAAATCCAGTTTTCTAGCAATCAAACAAACATCTCAACACAAACAAAGTGCCACAAATATGATATAAAACATGGAGAACATGTATGCACAAAAAAAAGAATGCATGGAGATGATAGATAGATGCATGGACATACTTAGGATGAACATGCTGAAAAAAAAGCCATTTTTATTTCATGGAACCTATTAAGCTGCTAGGAAATGTATGGGCATACCATGACATGTTAAGATGTATGCTTTAAACATGAGATGCATGTGTGAATGTGGAAGGAACATGGCAAGGTCACATAGACAGAGGCTGTTATGGTAATGAAAATGTAAGGGGACAACATGTAGATACCAAGAAAAACATCAAGATCCTAAACTACAACCCCCAAAGCCACAAAAATGCATGGGAGTTCTAGGGTGGCCATAAAAGCATAAAAAGGGTTTACTAAGATGATGCTGATTGCAAAACAGAAAATATAAAGACTAAGGTAAAGGGGATATACCAAAAACTTGAACTCTCCTTTTTTTGGAGCAGTGGCTGTAAGCTCAATTTCTTCCTTCTCCTTGCTATTATTCAGCAAGAAAATGATGAAAGGAAGTAGCTTTTTGGTGGTATGGTTGATGGTGAGGCTTTTTAAAGGTCAAAATGTGTGGAAAGTTGGGAAGGTTTTCCAGTGGTGTTTTGGGGTAGCTACGGGAATTGAGTATAAGAGTCAATGAAACTGTGTTTTTGGAAGTGTTTTGGGGCTGAGAATAGCTCGAGGATTTATGGGGATGGGTAAAGAGTTTTTTGGGATTGCTGGAGAGGTTTTTTTATAGCTTGGAGCTTTTTTTTTGAGGTAGCTTCCCTCATCTTTTCTTTTAGTTCAGCCCCCTTAGAAGACAATGCAAAGGGCCTCATTAATTTTTCTTCTGCAGTAGGTCATATCTTCAGCTGCCATGTTTAGTTGACTTTCTTCTTATTGGTTCTGCCATGCTGATTAAAGGGGCAGAAAGGCTGTGAAAGCCTACAAGCTGGAGATATGCCTGCCACCCTCTTACATCCATATATATTATGAAAGTGACCTTTGTCATTAATTGTTTAGACTCCAAAAATTTGTTAGAATCCGTTAATGAACCCATAGTTAAGGTTTGCAATGTTATATGATAGTTTTTTGGTGCAAAAACATGTTTAAATCAGTTTTTCAGAGGCTGAAAAATGGCTCGAACTAGGCAAAAATATGTTAGTGTATCAATACAGAACATGTTGTATCGATACACAACTCCTGAGTATCGATACAATGAGTTGTGTATCGATACTAAGAGCAAAAAAATGTTTCTAGTCTCGAGACTTAGAGGCCAGTATCGATACTCCATGGATTTGTATCGATATTCATGCTTGTGTATCGATACATTTTGCCAAAAATCACAACTTTAGCTATTGCCAAGACTTGTATCGATACAATCATGCTACGTATCTATAACAAACCCTCATGTATTGATACTACACATGGAAATTCAAAATTTTGGTAATGTGAAAGCCCTGTGATAGTGTTTAAGGACCTATATGGCCTGTACATACCTTAGGTTCCTTGAGTTGTCTTATCTTGGTCACAAAAAGAGGAAAATTGCCCCATTTTTTAATTTTTCTTTAAAGTGGTCTATAGGCATTTTAGGCCTTCCCAAAAAAACTTTATCGCCCAGCGATCAATTCCCAGCTTTATTTCTATATTTTGATTTTGTCACCTTTTACCTAAACCCCTAAGATACCAAAAATTGGTCCAAACAAAATGAGGTATCTACAATTGGTGTCTGTCCTAGAACAAAAAATTCACATAAAACACAACATTGTATCGATACAAGGCCATATTGTATCGATACAATGCATGTTTTAGGTTTGGAATGATCGAAACCTGATGATGTGTTGATACATTAATGAAATGCATCGATACATCTTTGTGAATTTCATGAAAATGACATTTTTTTACATTTTTTTCAATATGGTCCTTGGGCATTTCAAACCTTCCCCAAAAATTTTTTTACCCCAAACTTTTATTTTTATTATTTTATTTTATTACCTTCCACTTAAAACCCAGGATGTCAAAAATTATTCATGAAAGAGAAATTTGTGCATTTCATCTAAAAGTGTCTAATTGGGTATAGTTTGTTTGAAAGGAGCCAAGACAAAACTAGGTGTCTACAACATGTAGTAAACTTTTAAAATTTTAATCAAAATTTAAATATCCATTTGTTTAGGCTTTACCTGACTTTTAAATATCATAAGATGGAGTTAAAAACAATTTGAACAATCCCTAAAAGGTGGCGACAATGGCTTCTTGAAAAGATCCCTAAGATCATGAGTAGCACATGTGTCCTTCCTCTAATAATTGTCTACACAGAGGGTTATTGATACTTTTTTTAGGCTTGATGGTTTTCTAGTGCTAGCCAGATAGCTTGTTGAGTCTTAACCAAAGGCTGAAGTCAAATCCCCTTTTTAATCACTAAATCTAAGAACTATTCCGAGAGGGTGGTGGTGCAAAATACAAGAAAAGGGAAAATGAGGTTGCAAACAACTTGGCCCATTTTCCTTTGGTTAGTGGCTATGGAAACTTTTGACAATTTATTTTTCTTACAAAAACAATTCTCTCTTTTTGATTCAGTAATTAGCTTAACATCCATTTAACCTAACATCTCTTTATATACTAACTATAGCCAATTCCCATTTAAACTAGGCATAACAAGAGTTTTGATCAAATTGAAACTCCTTATTAAGGTAAAACTCTTTTCACTCTTAGAGTAACTTAATTTGATCAAACTACTTCTCCTTGTCATGGTTAAAGCAAACACCTAAAATAGGTTACCAAGAAATCATCCAAGCCATGGTTTAAGAGTTCAAACTCCGAGCTTAGGCACTCATGTGTAAAACAACTAAGTTAGGTTTCCTTGAGTTTAATTCTACAATTTAAACTCCTTATGTAACTTAATAAATAATATTTACCTAATAAATATAACAATCCAATAATTATAAAATTGGATAAATAAATTGGAAACCTAATTGGCTATATAATTATCCTTATGAATTTTATCTTCATAAAATCCTTATTGTGTTAAAACTATTTTTAACTTAATATTAATCTTGTTTAATATTAATTACCTAATACTTAACATCATAAGATTATTCCAAGCGATAATCGACTAAAAGGTTATAGAAAGAGATTTGATTCACAATCAAACTCCTTGTCTAGGTGAAACTATATTTCTACCGGGACAAGGTGTACTTGCCTGAACATGGTATATCCTTATTTAGACATTATATGGACAAGGAATCTTATCCACCATGTCTTAAATAGATAAAAAAATTTAAATTGCATAAATCTAATTTTATCTTAAAGCAAATCTTAATTGAACGATTTAATTAAATCCTCCAATTAATTACCTTTTATTTTATTAAGTCAAATTTAATTGAATCTTG
Organism: Adansonia grandidieri; assembly: GCA_038382065.1. Taxonomy (NCBI): domain Eukaryota; kingdom Viridiplantae; phylum Streptophyta; class Magnoliopsida; order Malvales; family Malvaceae; genus Adansonia; species Adansonia grandidieri. The sequence continues at coordinate 30,428 of JBBYHK010143800.1, read as the reverse complement.
AATTTAATCCAACGATTCCATCTTATTGTGTGTGACCCATTAGGTTCTCAACATGTTGGCAATGAACACAATTAACTTCATTAATTGTGTTCATAGATGAAGAGTGGCCATCATGCCTACCTAAATATTGACGAGTTAATGTGACCTCATTGAAACCATTTAGTAATTAACCTATCAGTGTAATATGACCGTTTCACTAGATATTTTGGAGTAAGTATAAGCATGGTAAAGTGCTTACTCATGGTTCAATCCATGTTAGATCTTACAACTTATGGTTAATGACATCAAATCTATGAGAAATGATTCCTTATAATTCATTATGCTCTGGCTATAGACTTTAATCTAATTAACCATAGTTAAGATCATTAAGGATATGTCTCTAATGTCACTAGAACTGGATCCTCTCTAGATCACTCATACATTTACCATATGCTTCATGCCATACCCAAAACCACTCTTTCTTTAGCATCCATCATTGTGGACTCGTTCATGATGATCTCTAAGTATGTTACTCCCCATATGAAATGACCTTTATCATAAGTCTAAGGATTATTATGCATGATTAGAATAAGATAACATATTCCATAGAAACTTGAGTGACTAGTATCATAGGAGTTCTCATACAGGCCATGTTCAGTGAACTTGTTTCCATAAAACAAGCACCCCTATGCCATCCTAAGTATCTTGCATACATCAACCAATGAGATTGGTTACTTATTTCTTAAAAAAGAAAGCATCACACTAGTTGGTCTTTGAGCATTGCCAATACACCATCTTTGTAATATGATGACTAAGAACATTTTAAAGAAGTAGGCTTTGATGTATAAGAATCTTAGAATTGTAAAACTTTACAATTCCTTTGCAATGCCTTTTAAGCTACAATTCTTTGTGCATGGGATGTGACATACCTTGAATGAAGAAATGAAAACTTTTGTAACATAAAGGATAAGAGTTTAATCTTGATTTTTGAAAACTCAAGATGCCCTAAAGACTTCAGAGTTGAAATGCATAAGGGACTTTTGTTGTAGGAAGAGGCCAAAATCATAAAAGCATAATCAAAATCCAACCTATGCTTTTACCAACAAAGCCATTTTGGAAAGGTTAAAGAATTAGCAAACATTTTTTTTACAAGTTAAAAAGATTTTAAGAGACAAAAAATAGATATATACCTTGATGAGGTCAAACAACTTCTAGACAAGCAAAAGGTGCCATAAGGAAAACCCATACCAACACCCAAAATGATAAGGAAGACAATCTACCCTCTTAACTAAACTTTCACATGACTTGAAATAGTTCGTTTACCATATAGCATTATGCATACGTATGAAAAGATACTGAACACATTTGTTCTCCCAAGAAGCATTTGCATTATGCTGTATCATTTAATGCCCCATATGCATCATTCATAAATCCTCATATGATGCCTTTTTTCAATGACTAAGAGTTAAGCCTAATAAAATTAATATACTAGTTCCAACTGAGTTAGCCCATATAGGGAGAAAAGCCTAATGTAGCTAGCCATGTTGTAAGCCCAATAAAGTTAGCCCCTATAAAAAAATTCAAGCCTAATGAAGCTAGTTGGCTAATTCTAACTAAATTTGCTCGTATCAAAAGAAAAACCTAATGTAGTTGGCCATGTTGTAAGCCCAATAAAGGTGGCCCCTATAAAAAAAATCCAAGCCCAATGAAGCCGGTAGGCTAGTTTTAGCTAAATCAGCTTGTATCGAAAGAAAAGCACATTATAACCCACCATTTTGTAAGCCTAGTAAAGTTAGACCTTATTAAAAAATCTAAGCCAAATGAAGTTCGTAGACTAGTTCCAACTAAAATAGCCCATATCGAGTGAAAAACCCAATGTAGCTAGCTATATAGTAAGCCCAATAAAATTGGCCCATATCAAAAGTATGCCTAGTGATGCTAGTATGCTAGTTCCGACTAATTAACCCGTATCAAAAGTAAGCCTAGTGATCTTCATAGGCTAATTTTGGCTAATTGGTCCATATAAGATTAAGCCTAATGATGTCAGTTCAGGCTAACTAGCCCTTATCAAGAGTTAAGCCCATAATGTAAGTATGCTAGTTTTGGCTAATTAGCCCATATCATGAGTAAGCCCAATAAAGTTAGTAGGCTAGTCACAACAAATTGGCCCTAATCGATAACAAGGTCAACATAGCTAGTAGGCTAGTCCTAGTGGTCCACACCAAGGGTAGAGCCTAATATTGCTAGCTATGTTGTAAGCCTAATAAAGTTGGCTCTTATAAAAAATCTAAGCCTAATGACACTAGTAGGTATCACAACACGACTCAGATACAAATTTTGACTAGCTTAACGTAAAATGGTAGGTGTACCCATTATTCTTATATATATATATATATCCATATATCATATATATTTTTTTTATTTAGGGCTCTTATCATCATTAATATTATTAATATTATGTTTTTATTTATGATGTCTATGGACTGAGTTGTCAAGATAAATTGCTCACTTGACATAACTCTAAAATAGTCGTTAGAAATGACCATTTATTTTAGAGTCGCCACGAATCTTACTTTAGCCAAGTGAGATTAGACACCTACTGGAGTTTATATTTTAAGGATTATGAAACTCTTAAAAACAAACTCTAAGGTCTGTGCTCATACAAGAGATTGCTTGAAAGGGTTCGAGAGTTGGTTACAATCACAAGTAAAGATCGACCTTCTCATGATGCCCAACAATCGATACCTTATTAATTGCATCATAACTTAAATTTTGATTTTTATTCAATTTCAATATTCGATATTTAATTATAACTCCCATATTTCAAAAATTAAATTTTACAAAACAAATTTATTATTCAGGATGAGAGAATCAAGTTTTAATATTTTTGAAAATTAAAATATCTTTTGTACCCTCCCAGAGAATCAAAAGAACAAGAAAGTTTTTATCATTCTTTATCGCATCCTAATGGAGAACCTATGGAATATGAAAGGTTTAGTTTTACAAAAATTAAAATATCTCGACTTTCATTTAAAAAGGGTGTTTTGTTATTAAAATAATCTGTAGAACCCCTTGTATATTAAGGTAGGGATTCCACGTATTAATTTAATTAGGAGACATTGCATTAATTTTTTAAAAAATACCTGATTCCATTAAAAATATTGTCCCTAAGACCTAAAAACGGTTCAATATAACAAACCTATTCTTAATGTGTACTTTCGACATAGGACTTGGTTCTAATGCAAAATTGTGAAAATGCCCCTAGGTATACCTTTGACATAAAAGTATCTCGATTATCCTAAGGACTCGAAAATGATAATAAAAGTGTGAACTTATCCTAAATATGCACTTTTGGCCTAAAAGCATCTTGGTGCTTACGTAAGACTCAGCTCGAAAGAAATTATCAAGGTGCCCTTAGGGTTTATCTTTGACGTGAAAATATCCTGGTAACCCTAATGGACTTTGAAATGATCTCAGAAGGCTAAACCAATCCTAAATATTCACCTTTGGTGTAAAAGCATCTCGATAAAAAAATTACAAAAGTGCCCTTAAGGTATACCTTTAATGTGAAAGTTTCTTGGTAACCTTAATAGACTTTAAAATGATCATAGAAGGGGAAATCGATCCTAAATATTCACCTTTGGTGTAAAAGCATCTTGATGAGCAAAATTACCAAAATGCGCCTAGAGATACCTTTGACATGAAAGTATCCCGGTAACCCTAACGGACACTAACACGATGATGAAATGACAAACCTATCCTAAATATGCACCTTTGGCATAAAAGCATCTAGTTACGATCTAGCACTCAATCTTAGGTAAAATTATCAAAACGCCCTTAGAGTGATGCGAAAGTATCATGGTACCCTAATAGACACTAATACAATGATGAAATGACAAACATATACTAAATATGCACCTTTGGAATAAAAGCATCCTCGTTACAATCTATGACTCAGTTCTAGGTAAAATTACCAAAATGCATTTGGGGTTTACCTTCAATATGAAAGTATTCTGGTACTCTAACGGACACTAAAATGATGATAAAATGATGAATTTACCTTAAATAGGGAAGTTAAAATTCTAAAATTGACTTAAAATGCAAAGATTGCAATTATCCCTAAACTTTTAAAAATTTAATTTCATAACCTATGAAAAATCAAGGGGATACGAAAAGTTTTAAAATTTCTATACCCTTACAGAAGACCATCGGAATAATAGAAATTTTTTAAAGTGACAAAAATGATCATTTTACCCCTAAATTCTAAAATTTGCCATATAATCCAAATCCTTTTTTAAATTTTGCATTTAGGCCCCTAATTAATAAAACTCATAAACAAACTCCAAATACATTATAAAAATCATGGAAATCACACTAAAAGTCAAAATATAAATTTGGCTAAGCACTCATGGCCTTGAAACAATTTTTTTGTATTTTGTAGACTAGTCCCTCAGCTTTATAAAATTGCAAAATAAGCCTAAAATAATATAAAATACATAAAACACATTCAAATAAGTTAGACTAAGCACAAAAACATTTCCAAAGCTGCCTACATGGTTCGGCCAAGCATGTATGGCCATAGAAAAAATTTTGCAATTTTTACGATTTAGTCCTTACATTTTCTATAATTATAAAATAAGCGAAATAAAAAAAATCACAAAGTCATCAAAATTAGATTTAGCCAAGCTTAGAATCAACCTTTTAAAGCCTTTAAAATTTTGGGAAAATTATTTTTAGGCCTCTAAAAGTTTTAACTTTACAAAATAGTCCTAAACATCAAGAAAAATAAAAAAATAAATTGAATACAAGTCTATATATCATTTAGCTAGCATGATATTTCAACAAAAACAATATTTTTCATCATAAATTTGCATCAATATCAATATATCTATATGTCATAATTCTTACCAAGCATAAAAACAAAAAAAATGCATAAAAACAAGAAAAATGAATAAATCAATATAAAACAACATAAAATATTAAGAAAAATTATATAAACATGTCTTCATAAAAATAACAATATACATATCAACAAATGCAAATAATCTCAAAGACAATCAAACTATTTCTAATAAAAATTAACCAAAAGAACCAAAATCGAAACTTTAATCATGGCCATCATACTTGGCTTTTCAACATGAATCAAATTTCATGAGCACAAGCATTCATTTGGCTCATTAAAAGAAGAATCAAACAAGAAATGAATAAAAATTAAGAATTTTGCAAGAAATTTACCTTAGAAAAGCTTGAAAATCTAGGTAATTTAGTGTTTTTTCTTTGTATTTTTTTCTATGGCCTCGAGACTTGAAATGAAGAAAACCACTAGTTATTTATAAAGGATAATGGTCGGTCAAGCATGAATAGAAAGCCCTTTGCCATAGCTTTCCTAGAGATTTCTAGGAATTTCACCTTTTATTCTTTTTTATTTAATATTTATTTTACTTTAATTTGATTTTTTTAAGGTGATTTGATTCAAATTAATTATGTTTGTCTTTTAGTGAGTTATATCATCCATGACATCATCAAGGTCTAGAAAATTTTGAAAGATATATATATATATATAATATAAAATTATACCATAAAAATTATTTAGAAGGATTAGATTGTAAAAATTAAAAATATGTATTTTAGATAAAATTTCATATAATCAATTTTAATCTAATAATAAAAACAATTTTTAATTTACAAAAAAAATGTCATAACAAATTCATAAAATTTTATGAGAAAAACCCTTATCAGGAAAAATTATTATATGTAAAAAATGCAAAACTCATAACATAAATTGAATTTTCAAAACTGATTTAATATGATTTAAACAATAATATTTGAAGAATTTTGAAAATTATAAACTTAGAAAAATCTTCCCAAAAAATTTACGAAGTAGAAAACTCTGTATTTTGAAAATGAAAAAAATTGACTTTTGGAAAAATGATTTAATATGAATTAAACAATAATATTTAAAGAATTTTAAAAATTATAAACTAAGAAAAATCCTCTTGAAAAAATTTACAGAGCAAAAAATTTTGTATTTTGTAAATGGGAAAAATCTGAAAGAAAACGCAAAACTAATAAAATAAAATGAATTTTGAAAAAACTGATTTAATAGTGATTAAAAGGAAATATTTAAAGAATTTTGAAATTTAAAACTCGAGAAAATTTCACCAAAAATTTTACAAAGAAAGGAAAGTTTGTATTTTAGAACTAAGAAAATTTTCAAAAAATGCATTGAACCTTATATAAAATGAATTAAATAAAATGAATTAATTTTAAAATGGTAAAGGTGAAAATTTGAAATTCAAAACAATTTTATTAGGACAAATTTCTTGGGTATGATACTTGTGCTATTGTGAAAAATTCAAAATTAATTACTAAAATGGACAACTTGACATCTTACAGTATAAAATGCCAATGTAAAATTTTCCTTGAATATTTTTGATTTTTTGGAGTGAGCATTGACATAAATACCACATAGGTATTAGTTAAAATATACGATAGTTAATTTCTCAAATTTTACAAAAAATTCTTGAAAAATTTTTAGAATTAGAAAATTTGACTGTAATATTATTCGCAAAAATAAATTTTTAAAATTTTGACAAGAAAACATTAAAAATAATTTTTCTCTTAAATATTCAAATTGTATATTTGAAATTAGGGATCAAAATATGATTTTTTCTATCACGTGAACTTATGACCATTTAAATATGAATAAAAAGGTTTTGAAAATGTCTGGTTCATATAAAAAATTTGTTACGAATAAAGGTGGTCGTTAAGTTCTCAATCTTGGATATTCATGATTATAAAAAAAGAGACCCGAACAAAATTAGGTGTCTGCCGCTACCTCTCTTTTACCGTTGTTGAGAATCAGGAACAAGGTAAAAGGCCAAATAGACATAATTTCGTTCGAGTTGTTAAGCTTTGAAAAATAATCTAAACTAATAACGAACATAAAAACTAATTAACCAACGGTAAAACCTTAAATTAAACGATGCTTAGGGTAAAACCTACGGCAAAAGAGGTTGACTGGGGTGTATGATTCCACAAATGAAGGGGGTTGACTGGGACAAAATCGACAAGTCAATGAATGAAAAAGTTGATCGGGATGAAACCTACGAGCCAAAAATAAAAGGGTTGACTGGGACAAAACTGACAAGTCAACAAATAAAAAGGTTAACCAAGATGAAATCGATAAGCCAACAAATAAAAGGGATTAACTGGGACAAAATTGACAAGTCAACAAATAAAAGAGGTTGACGGAGATGAAATATACAAGTCAATACTGGCAAGGGTTGACCAGGACAAAACTAACAAGTCAACAAATAAAAGGGTTTGATTAGGATAAAATTGACAAGTCAACAAATAAAGAAGGTTGACCGGGATGAAATATATAAGTCAATATAGGTAAGGGTTGACCAGGATGAAACTGACAAGTCAATAAGTCAACATAGGTAAGGGTTAACCAAAATGAAATCAACAAGTCAACAAATGAAAGGGTTTAACTAGGACAAAACCGATATGTCCACAAATAAAAGAGGTTGACCAGGATGAAACTGACAAGTCAGTAAATAAAAGAGGTTGATCAAGATGAAATCGATAAGTCAACAAATAAAAAGGGATGACTAGGTTAACCGGGATGAAATCAACAAGTCAACATAGGTAAAGGTTGACTAAGATAAATTGATAAGTCAATAAATAAAAAGGGTTGACCTAGATGAAATCGACAAGTCAACAAATGAAATAGGTTAATTGGGACGAAACCAAAAAGTCCACATAGGTAAGGTTTCAGGATAACATTTGATGCTTAGTCAATTTGACAAGATGGGGGACTTACCTTCCGATTTTGAGGGAATAAGCATGATCATCATTCTTCTTCCACATCATGTCTAACTTTTCTTGCAAATTATTGAATGCAAATGCATGAATAATGCAAAAATTATTCTTGAATGTCTTTCTATTTTGAAGGTTGCTTTTTCTTGAATTTGAAAGCATTTTCAGAAAATGTTGCAAATATTTGTATATCTTTTTAGGCAAAAGAGTTAGCTTGAACCTCAACTTGAAGTTATCTTCAGAAAATGTTGTGGATATTTCTTTTCTTTTGGCAAAAAAAGCCTGCAGCTAAACTTAAAATTGAAGGCTTCTTCCTATACTTAGATTTTAAATCATTAATAGGTTATCATATATTTGTCCTATGAGACTTTCTTTTAATCTTTATTTCAGGGATTTAGGAATTATTCAATTTTTCCTATAAGGTTACCAAATATCAAATTAATGTCTATCAATTTAATGATACAACTTTATACAGTTGGATAAGCATATGCTCAAAGTATATTTACAAACTTCTATTAAAATCATGAGAAATATCATAACTCATCAAAAGTTTAGGATTTACAAAATGAGATCACTTTCTTATTCTAACCTAGGAAAGAATATACTCGATGAAAATTTTCAGAATAATTTTGTCCATGAATTTTCCAATATCAAGGATAATGGACATGCTATCTTTATCACGATGTTAAGACTTTCTTGTGATTGATGATCACCATTGGGGCTTTTTAAATGAAATAAAGAAATGAATTTAAAAGGACAAATAGGATGGCACTGGTAAAAATTGTCTTAAAGAAATTGATACAAAAAGGTCGAGGTTTATTAAGACCAAATTTAAGTGACTGTTCATTTCACAGGAATTTCTTGAAAGGTAAACAAATCAAGTTATAATATCCTTTTAATCTTCAAATACAATAGCTTGACAGGTGTCAAAACAATGCTAGTAAACACTAAGTCTCAAAAGGTTAATTTGGAAAGCCCTTAACAAAGATCAATTTTTAAGGTTGGGGCACAAAAATTCTAAAAGGTTATCTTGAAAGCAATCAATATTTTGGCATTTAATTCAACTTTTTGCTAATATCATGAAATTTCCAAAGGTTTTGTGGGGATTTCTAAATTAGCATGAAAAGTTTGTTCCCATTGGTGGCTATCTTTATCAGTTTAGAAATAATTCCAAAGCCTTTATGTTTGTTCTAGGCTGCCTTTTCAGGTTTTATGACATCAGACTTGGTCTTTTTGTAACTTAAATGTAAAATTTACTCCTTCTAATTTTGAAGCTTTGCTTCATTTGCCCCCCAGTGTAGAGGGTGACCTTTGATTATGCTTTAAAGAAAGAAAATAAATTATCGGCTCAAAAGGGACCACAAATGGATAATTTTTTATATTGAGAAGGGATAAAGAAAGAAGGCCATTTTTTATTTTAAACATAGCCAGTTGAACTGGCAAGTATTTTGCTAGGAAAAAGGGTTGTTTTCTTTTTGAAATCATTTTAAGTACTTCAATAATAGACATTGCACTTAATTTCTAAAGACTTAAGGAATTCCCCTTAACTTTTTTAGCTTCACAATCACCAATGACTGGTTAAGCCTAGGAAAGAAAATCGAATTCGCTTAGGAAAGATCTTGGATCTTGTATCTTATGTATCAAGAATTGGTTTACAAAGGTTTTGTTCAATGGAAAAGAAAACTTTGGCTCATGTTTACTCTTATTCTTCTTAAATCAAGGATTTGGAAGGGTATCATGGAAATTATGACAAAAGTTTATCCAAATAAGAGAGATATCAGAATTACTATCATTATTTTAACATATGTCAAACTATCAATATTCGAATCTTTTAAGAGCATAATTTAATTGTTCGACCTTCAAGGAATCCATACAAAAAGAATATTTAGATATGAAAAGTCTATTGCGGTGAAAGGTCTATGAATGTTTGGGATGATCATATATGTAAAGGTAAAGGACCTTTCTGCAAGAGTTCAATCTAATGGTGATCACCTAACAAAGAAAATTTTTCAAAATGTTCTCATTATCCTAAATATTGGAAATCTTTATTAACAAAATTCATGGTTGATAACAGTATGCATACTCTTTATGAATCAAAATTCATTTCATAACTTATAGTTTTTAAAAAGTAATATACAGAGTTTTAGAGTCAAGATAAAAATTGCCCCTAATTGGCATACTACCATAAAGTCGATAACCCTTAGACTAATCATCCTTGATAAGTGTCCACCAACTCCAAATTTTTGCTAGATTGGCATCCCTAAGGGTTGAATTGTAAATTGGCTAATAGAACATCAGAAGGGGTATTGAACTCTAGGTTCTCAAAGTAAAAAATTCTACAAGATGCATGGTTATTTCCTATCATCTCAATCATGCTGTAAGGACAACCACTATATGACTATTTATCAAATGCTTTAGCAAAGAAGATGTATCCAAAAGCTCATGGCATGGCAAGTATCATCCAAGCAATTCAAGTTAAAATTTGCAGTAGCCTATGATCCCCTAGTTAACCATGTTGAATACTCCAAATTATCCTCACATTTAACAATATGAATTGGTTGATAAAATCCTTAGACAAAAAAATGTTGCATCTTGATGCTTAGATTATACCACTCTGAGTAAGGATGTTTCCAAGTTTTCTTAGAATGATAGAGATCATCTAATTTTGAATAAGTAAAAGAAAAAGCTCAGTGTAGGAAATCAATGGGGCATGATACATCTTCCTCTTTTTTATATTTGGCTTCTAAGAATCTCTTAGACTTCTCTTAGGTCTCTTTGCCTTTGTAGACCTCTGGATCGAAATGTTTGTATGAAGAGCTATGAGGTACAAGCACAAACCTATTGAGGTTGTTGAGCACTGAAAAGCTAAGGATGAAAACACTATCCAAATAGGTTTCCTCATTTTCTCAACTCACTATGATCCTAACTTCCATTGACAATGTCTTGATGACATTTAACATTAAGATGACTTTTTTGTCTCACATATGCTACCTTTAAACTTGCACTTCCTTGGATCCCCGATGAAAATGTTGGTATGATAAAAATTAAGTACTTTGAGGTAATTAGCTTTCAATTGGCACTCCCTGGATTCTCGATAGAAGTGTTGGTGTGATAAAATTGAGTACTTTGAGGTACTTGGCATTCAACTTGTACTCCATAAATCCTCGACAAAAGTTTTGTTATGATACAGACTTACAAAATGATATAGGATTATTGGTAAATTTCTTTTGGTCAAGGCTTTGCATTTGTGGAGACCTTTCGTCCATAAATCTTTTTTTTATTTCGTTGAATGGCTGGGAGTATTCGCAGCTTCTATATCCCTTCATTGTTTTGGAATTGTTTCTATTCATCTTGTCGGTAATATTTTTTTCTTTCTATCTTGTAATTCCATATTATTCACCTCAAATGGACAAAACTTAAATTAATCTATAGGAATATATATGTATCTTATTAACATTAATCTTTATCATTATCTTTACATGATTATCATTGAATGAAAAATCGATAAAATGAAAAATGAACAAATGCATGAATGAATAAGTGTATAAAGATAATATTCAATGGTATGAGTTGGGTGCTAAACAATTGGTTAAATATCACACTTGTAAATTATTCTAGAGGCAAGAATCCAAAGAATTCAAGTCATGATTCAACACTATATCTTTACCAACCAAATTTCTTTAGTTTATCTATTATACAAAGCCATATTTACAAGATTCAAAAGAAAAAATAGTTGAAAATGATTGCTGTTGCAAGTACTTTGAAAATTATGAATACATGAGCATACAAAAATATGAACTTTGCAAATGTAAAAAGAGATGCATAAATGAATTTACAAGTTTCCATGGAATATGAGTATCATGCCACAATGAAGAAAAATCCTTCATAATATAACAAATTAATCTAAGAAACAAATAAAAAGTAAATAGTAACATAACATACACTTATTAACATCAACAAAATGAAATTATAAAAGTAAAAGGTTAAAAGTGTTCCCTTATGTGTACCTAGTTTAGTACCCTCTAGAATCAGGTGTGGCTCTAAACTAGGTAAGGCCTTTATGATTCATTACATGAAGTTTAGGTTAGACATCTAAATAAGTTCTTGAATTGCTTTTCAAGTCCAAAAAAAACTGATGAGGTACCCTAATCTGTACCCATCACGGGTTTATGTTAGAAAGGGTTTAATTAGGGTGAGAGTATTTTCCATGCCCATAACAAGGCTAACACCTTGGGCAGGCATAGGAATTTACACCTAGTAGGTTTTTCACTAGTCCAGATAGAGGCTAACATCTCAGAAGGCAGAGCTACTTCACCTCTCCTAAAATATCAGGTATCTATGCCACCTCCATACATTGAAGGAGAATCTAATGCATATGCATGTGCACAATGTATGCGGGGGAACAACTTACCTTTTATGACTCGACAATTCAAAAATAATAAAAACCCTTATCTTAAATTCCCGCCAGAAATAGTGCTGTAAAGGAAACAAAAAGATTACTGAAAAAAATGAATAATATATAGCAAAATTTCCATATAGGCCAAAAATATAGTAAAAATTTGTTTTAAAAATATCAGGAATTATGGTTACATATCTATTGATACCAAATTAATCAAAATTTAGTTAACATGTAATTAATTTTAGGCCTAACTCTCTAACTTGTCCCTAGTGGAGTCACCAAACTATTGCAACATGACCTGGATACGAATCCTAACCAGCTCGACTTAAAATGACAAATGTACCCATTATTCTTATACATATTCGCGTATCATTATACTCTTTTATTTGGGGCCTGTATCATCATTAATATTATTAACATTATTTTCTATTTTTCATTCTAGGGACTAAGTTGTTGAGATGAATCGCTCACTTGACTTAACTCCAAAATAGTAATTACAAAATGACCATTATTTTGGAGTTGTAACCAATCTTATTTTCGCCAAGTAAGATTGGACACCTACCAGAGTTTATATTTTAAGGATTACAAAACCCTTAAAAAAACCTTTGAGTTCTGCACTCATACTAGAGATTGCTTGAAAGGGTCTGGGAGACGGTTATCATCACAAGTAAGGATCGACCTTTTCATAATGCCTGGCAATCGATACCTTATTAATCGCATGTTTACTTAAATTTTGATTTTTATTCAATTTCAATATTCGATATTTAATTATAATTCTCATATTTCAAAAATTAAATTTTACAAAACAAATCTATTATTTCAGATGAGAAAATTGGGTTTTTTTAATATTTTTGAAAATCAAAATATCTTCTGTACTCTCCCGGAGAGTTAAGAGAACATGAAAGTTTTTATCATTCTTCATCATACCCCATTAGAGAACCTGTGGAATACGAAAGGTAAAATCCTGACTTTCATTTTGAAAAAGGTCTCTCATTATTAAAATAATCTGTAGAACCCCTCGCATATTCTGGTAGGGATTCCACGTTTTAATTTAATTAGGAGACATTGCTTTAATTTTAAAAAATACCTGATTTTACTAAATATTATCCCTAAGACCCAACAATGGTCCCATATGACAAACTTATTTCTAATGTGTACTTTCGACATAAAAGTATCCTAGTAATCATATAGGACTTGGTTTTAATACAAAATTATGAAAATGCCCTTTAGGTATACTTTTGATGTAAAAGTATCCTGGTTATCCTAAAGACTCGAAAATGATAATAAAAGTGTGAAGCTTTCCTAAATATGCACCTTTGGCCTAAAAGCATCCTGGTGCTTACCTAAGACTCAGCTTAAGAGAAATTACCAAAATGCCTTATGGTGTACCTTCGACGTGAAAGTATCTTAGTAACCCTAATAGACTTTAAAATGATCTTAGAAGGCTAAACCAATCCTAAATATTCACCTTTGGTGTAAAAGCATCATGATAAGAAAAATTACCAAAATGCCCTTGGGCTATACCTTTAATGTGAAAGTATCTCGGTAACCCTAATGGACTTTAAAATCATCTTAGATGGCTAAATTGATCATAAATATTCACCTTTGGCATAAAAGCATCTCGATAAGCAAAATTACCAAAATGCTCTTAAAGTGTATCTTCGATGTAAAAGTATCTCGATAACCCTAAAGGACACTAATGCAATGATGAAATGACAAACCTATCCTAAATATGCACCTTTGGCTAAAAGCATCCCGATTACAATCTAGGACTCAGTTCTAGGTAAAATTACCAAATTAGGGTATAACTTCGACATTAAAGTATCCTTGTACCCTAAAGAACACTAATACAATGATGAAATGACAAACCTATCCAAATATGCGTCTTTGGCATAAAAGCATTTCGATTACTATCTAAAACTTAGTTTTAGATAAAATTACCAAAATGCCTTTAGGGTATGCATTCTATGTGAAAGTATTTTGGCACCCTAATGGACACTAATATAATGATGAAATGACAAACCTACCCTAAATATACACCTTTGGCATAAAAGCATCCTAGTTACTATCTAGGACTCGATTCTAGGTAAAATTAACAAAATACCTTTAGGGTATACTTTTAACATTAAAGTATCCTGGTGCCCTAGTAGACACTAATACAATGATGAAATGAGAAACCTATCCTAAATATGCATCTTTGGCATAAAAGTATCCCGGTTACTATCTAGGACTCGGTTCTTGGTAAGATTACCAAAATACCTTTAGGGTATACCTTTAACGTGAAAGTATCTTGGTACCCTAGGAAACATTAATACAATGATGAAATGAGAAACATATCCTAAATATACACCTTTGGCATAAAAGCATCCTGGTTACTATCTAGGATTCGATTCAAGGTAAAATTACTAAAATGCCCTTATGGTAGACGTTCTATGTGAAAGTATTTTGGTACCCTAATGGACATAAATATAATGGTGAAATGACAAACCTATCCTAAATATGAACCTTTGGCATAAAAGCATCGCAATTACCATCTAAGACTCTGTTCTAGGTAAAATTACCAAGATACCTTTAGAGTATACTTTTGATGTGAAAGTATCCTAGTACCCTAGAAAGCACTAATACAATGATGAAATGACAAACCTATCCTAAATATGCACCTTTGGCATAAAAGCAGCCTGGTTACTATCTAGGACTCGATTCTAGGTAAAGTTACCAAAATGCCCCTTAGGGTATACCTTTGACGTGAAAGTATCTTAGTAGCATAATGGACACTAATGCAACGATGAAATGACAAACCTATCCTAAATATGCACTCGAGCATAAAAGCATCCTGGTTATTAACGAGGACTAGATTCTAGGTAAAATTACCAAAATGCCCTTAAGGTATACCTTAGATGTGAAAGTATCCTGTTACCTTAACGGACACTAAAATGATGATAAAATGATGAATTTACCATAAATAGGGAAATTAAAATTCTAAAATTGACTTAAAATGCAAAAATTAGAATTAAGCCCTTAAACTTTTGAAAATTTCATTTCATACCCTATGAAAACTGAGGGGATACGAAAAGTTTTGAAAATTTCGATACCTCTACGCAAGACCATAGCAATAATAGAAATATTTAAAAGTGACAAAAGTGATCATTTTACCCCTAAATTCTAAAATTTGCCATATAGTCCTTAAACTTTTTCTCAAATTTGCATTTAGGTCCCTAAATAAAAAATCATAAATAAACGCCAAATACATCATAAAAATCATGGAAACAATATGAATTTGGCCAAGCGCCCATGGCTTTGAAACAATTTTTTTGTCTTTTCAGACTTATCCCTAAACTTTGTAAAATTACAAAATAACCCTACAATAATATAAAATACATAAAACACATTTAAATAAGTTAAACTAAGCACAAAAACATTTCCAAAGCTGCCTACATGGTTCAGCCAAGCTTGTATTGCCGTAGAAAAAATTTTGCAATTTTTACGATGTAGTCTCTATATTTTCTATAATTACAAAATAAGCTAAATAAAATAAAAAATAAAAAAATCATCAAAATCAGATTCAACCAAGCTTAGAATCAAACTTCTAGAGCCTTCAAAATTATGGGAAAAATATTTTTAGGCCCCTAAAAGTTTTAAAGTTTATATAAAAATTCTAAATATAAAGAAAAATTAAAAAAATAAATTGAATGCAAGCTATATATCATTCAGCCAGCATGATATTTCAACCAAAAACAATATTTTTCCATCACATATTTGCATCAATATCAACATATCTACATGTCATTACTTTTAACAAGGATAAAAACATAAAAAATAATGAATAAATCAACATAAAACAACATGAAAATATTAAGAAAAATTATATAAACATGTATTCATAAAAATAACAATATATATATCAATAAACATAAATAATCTCAAAGAAAATCAAACTATTTCTAATAACAATTAACTAAAACAACCAAAATCAAAACGTTAAACATGGCCATCATGCTTGGCCTTTCAATAAGAATCAAATTTCATGAGCGTAGGTATTCATGTGGGTCTTTAAAAAGAGGAATCAAACAAGAAATGAACAAAAAATAAGAATTTTGCAAGAAATTTACCTTAGAAAAGCTTGAAAATCTAGGTAATTTAGTGTTTTTTTTCTTTGTATTTTCTATCGATTACCTAAAGACTTGAAATGAAGAAAACCACTGCTTATTTATATGGGATAAAGGTCGGCCAAGCATGGATAACATGCCTTTTGCTGTAACTTTCCTAGAGGTTTCTATGAATTTTAGCTTTTTCTTTTTTATTTAATATTTATTTTACTTTAATTTGATTTTTTAAGTGGATTTGATTCAAATTAATTATTTATGTCTTTTAGTGAGTTATGTCATCCCTGACATCATCAACGTCTAGATAATTTTGGAAGATATTTATATAATATATAAAATTATACTGTAAAAATTATTTAGAAAGACTAGATTGTAAAAATAAAAAAATATGTATTTGAGATAAACTTTTATATAATCAATTTAATTTAATCTAATAATATAAACAATTTTTAATTTACAAAAAAATGTTAAAAATAACAAAATCGTAAAATTTTACGAGAAAAACCCTTATCAAGAAAAATTATTGTATAAAAATACAAAACTCATAAAATAAATTGAATTTTTCAAAATTGATTTAATATGATTTAAAAAATAACATGTGAAGAATTTTAAGAATTATAAACTTAAAAACTCTTCCTGAAAAAATTTACGGAGTAGAAAACTCCGTATTTTATAAATAAAAAAATCTAAAAAAATGCAAAACACATAAAATAACTTGAATTTTGAAAAACTAATTCAATAGGAATTAAACAATAATATTTAAAGAATTTTAAAATAGTAAACTGAGAAAAATCCTCCCAAAAAAATTTACGAAATAAAAAACTATGTATTTTGGGAATGAGAAAAATCTGAAAGAAAATACAAAATTTATAAAATAAAATAAATTTTGAAAAATTGATTTACTAGTGATTAAATGGAAATATTCAAAGAATTTTGAAATTCAAAACTCGAGAAAACCACAAAAAATTTTATAGATAAAGGAAAGTTCATACTCTAGAATCGAGAAAATTTCTAAAAAATACATTGAAACTTATATAAAATGAATTAAATAAAACATATTATTCAAAATATTAATTTTCAAAATGGTAAAGATGAAAATTTGAAATTTGAAATAATTTTATTAGGAAAAATTTCTTGAGTATAATACTCGTGATACTGTGAAAAAGTTAAAATTAATTACTAAAATAAATAACTTGACACTTTATAAAAATGCCAATTTGAAATTTTTCTTGAATATTTCTTATTTTTTGGTGTGCATATTGACACAAATATCACATAGGTATTAGTGAAAATATACAACAGTTAATTTACCAAATTTTACAAAAAATTCTTGAAAAATTTCTAAAATTAGTAAATTTGACCATGATATCATTTGCAAAAATAGATTTTCAAAATTTTGACAAGAAAATACTAAAAATAAATTTTGTCTTAAATATTCATTTTGTATATCCAAAATTAGAGATAAAATATGATTTTTTTCTGTCACGTGAATTTACGAGCATTTAAATCTGAATAAAATTGTTTTAAGAATGTTTGATTCATCTAAAAAATCATTTCGAATAAGGGTAGCCATTAAGTTTTCAATCTCGAATATTTAGAAATATAAAAAAAGAGACCTAAATAAAATTAGGTGTCTACAGTAGGCCATTTCTAGCTAATTGGCTCATACCAAAAGTCAAGTCAAATGATGTTGTGCCTCTAGTTTTTGCTAAATTGGTCCATACCAAGAGTCAAGCCCAATGATGCGAGTGGCTAGCTCCAACAAAATTGGCCTATACCGGGAACAAGCCTAATGATATAGGTAGGCTAGTTTTGGCTAATTAGCCCATATCACAAGTAAGCTCAGTGATTCCAGTAGGCTAGTTCCAATTGATTGGCCCAAATAAAGAGTAAGCCTGATGATTTCGCTCAGCTAGTTTCAACTAGTTGGCCTATTTCATGAGTTAGGCCTAATGATGCCTGTATTAGTGTAAGCCCTACAAGCAAATCGTTGTGGCTTGTAAGGCACTAGCATTTAGTTATTTCATGTAATCAAACATTTTATTTAATTAATGTTATAATGGTATTGCTTAACCCATAAGATTTAATTATATTTTTGTTATGAATATATTATGTAGATAAAGCCCATGAAACACATTAGCTTGGCAAAAGAATTATAAAGAGTTGCAATTATGAGATCCCTATGTGTCAAAGCTGTGTTTCTAAAATGTTTCCAATCATTGTATTGTCAAGATAGGGCATTGACAATGCACAAAGCCTAGCCTATGTAAGCCTCTATGTATAGGATGCATGCAACTGATCTCATAAGTTGAAGTATGGAGATACTTGGGGCATCATATGGGCACTAAACTTGACTCACTGTGAGAGTTCTATTTGGTATTTCCCTCAAGTGCCTATGGAAATACTCTCATCTGTTAGTAGTGAAAGTTATCTTTAGACTTGTGACACTAGGTCATCTCGTATGAGGAACGTCATGCTTTGATTCTATCATGAACAGTCCCATAATAGATGGATTCTTATGGTAGGGTGTTTTAGGTATGGCATGAATCATATGGTAGGTGAATGAATTGTTCAAAAAGGATTCATCACCATATGTTATATGAAGGGACACATATTGCATGTACCTAGCCTATGTTAACTCAAAGTCCTTGGCCAAGGCAATATTGATTATAGAGTTAACACATAAAGGTTGCATACTAATATGCAATGGGTTAAGAGCAGACACTGAACCGTGCTTTTTCTAACTTTGGGATATATGATGAAAAGATATTTATTACATTTCAATACTAAATACTGAAGTGCTTGTCAGAATTATATTAACACTCATTGCATGTTAGGTAGGAATGATGCATATTCGATAGGTATGATGCCAATCTTGGTCTATGAATATAAAATATTCTTAATTGGGCTATTTTATATTTATTGCCAATATGATAAGGGCCTAATGCGTTACACACATAAAGGTGATTAGTAAAAATTAAATTGAGACTAGGCTTATATGTCTAATACATGTAATAGTTACTTATGCCTAATTTGAATAAGTTCAAATAGGCTAAGGCAAAATTGTAATTTCTTAAAAATTAAAATTTTAAACCCTAGGCTATATAAATCTTTGTTAGCCATCCCTCATAGCAAAACAGAGGCTTTAAAAATTAACTAAAAGAGATTAAAATAGGGTTAGGCTATTTTCTTCAAGAATTTTTATGGAAAATTGTGCCAATTCTTTTGTAACAAGAGGAAAATTAGTTTTCTTCTTTGTTTTGATTGTTGAATCAAGGTCTTTTAAGTGTAAGGGAGGTTTCGTTAAGACTTAAGCTGTTAGCACAGCTCCTCACAACAAAATCTCTTCCTTGTTGAAGGTTTTCGAGTCACTTATGTGGATAACCATCAGAGGCTAGATGCTTGGACAGCTTTGGTTTACGATAAGTGGGCTCAATGTTTTTGATAATTAGGTCATGGAATTGCTAAAAGATTTCTCAAGATTGAGCTATTTTGAATCTTGGATAGTTCTTCAGGTTTCTTAATCTAAAAAATAAACCAAGATCTTAGATTAGTTTTTTAACATGTTTTCACTACCATGTTTATATCTTATTTATAAATTTTTGTAATCTAATTACTTGCTATCTCGAGACTTACTATAGCCTGGAGGCTAGTTTTGGCTAATTAGCCCCTTTCACAAGTTAAGCCATTGATACTAGTAGGCTAGTTTCGTCTAATTGGTCCACTTCACAAGTTAAGCCCAATGATGTTGGTAGGTTAATTTTGGCTAATTGGCTTATTTCACAAGTTAAGCCCAATAATATCGATATGCTAATTCTAGTTAATTGGCCTTATTAATGAGTTAAGCCAAATGATGCCAGTAGGCTAGTTTCGATTAATTGGCCTATTTCAAGAGTTAAACCTATTGATGCCAATAGCTTAGGTATCCTTTCAAAATCAAGGCTTAAGTATTGGCAAACCTTGCTAACATTGTTGGTATAAGCCTTGCAAGCCAATCGTTATGGATTATAAGGCATTAGAATGTAATGATTTCATGTAATCAAACATTATATTTAATTAATTTTATAAAGGTATTTCTTTATCCATAAGGTGTAATTGTATAATTGTTGTAAATATCTTATGTAGATAAAGCCTATGAAACACATTTGCCTTGCAAGAGAATTGTAAAGTGTTACAATTATGAAGTCCTTATGCATTAAAGCCATGTTTCTAAAAATGTTATTGGTCATTGTATTATCAAGATAGGGCATTGACAATGACCAAGGACTAGCATATGTAAGCCTTTATGTATAGAATGCATGTAATTGATCTCATAAGTTGATGTATAGAGATATTTTGGGGACATTATATGGGTACTTGTTATGGTAACAAGTTCACTAAACATGACCCACTATGATAGTTCTATTTGGTATTTCACTCTAGTGTCTATGAAAATACTCTCATGTGTCAGTATTGTAAATGATCATTAGACTTGTAATAGAAAGTCATCTCATATGAGGAGTTTTATGCTCTGATTCCATCATGAAAGGGTCTACAATAGATGGATGCTTATGGTAAGGTGGTTTTGGGTATTACATGAATCATATGGTAGATAAATGAATGGTCTAGAGAGAATTCATCACCCTAAATGATATCATGGAATATATCTCACATGTACCCGGTTCGTGTTAATTCAAAGTCTTTGGCCAAGGCAATATGGATTATGAAGTTAACATATAGGGGTTGCATACTAATATGGAATAAGCTAAAAGTTGACACAAAACTGTGTTCTTGCTGATTTTAGGATATATGATGAAAGGATATTTATTACACTAAGATATTGAACACTGAAAGGGCTTATCAAAACCATATTTACACTCCCTGCATATTGGGTAACCATGATGCATTGCTATGTGCCAATCTTGGTCTATAAATATATGATATTCTTGATTGGGCTATTTTATACCAATATGATGGAGGCCTAATAGGTCACACACATAAGTGTGATTATGAGAAATTAAATTGAGACTGGGCCTACATGTTTAATACAAGTAGTTATTACTTAGGCTCAATTTGAATAAGTTCACATGGACCAAGGGCAAAATTATAACTTTTTAAAAATCAAAATTTTAACCCTATATCAGCTTATGATTGCCGTCCCATATGCACATGATTGCACTAAAAAATTCAGCTGAGAGGGCCCTAACAAGGAGTTGACAATATCTTTCCCACAACCCTATGAGATATTATGCAGTCTCTATTGGAACAACAAAGAAAATTGGTTTTTCTTCTTCATTTAATTATTGAATCAAGATCTTCTAGTGCTAAGGGAAGATTTACTAAAACCTAAGCTGTTAGCACAACTCCCAGCAATAAAGTTTCATTCTTGTTGAAGTTTTTCTAGGTTACTTGTATGGATAATCATTAGAGGTTGGATGTTTGGATAGCTTTAGTATATGGCAATCAGGCTTGGTGTTTCTTATAATTGGGCATGGA
>JBBYHK010143587.1:0-36711 GCA_038382065.1 Adansonia grandidieri | reverse complement strand
AAAATAGATCAACAAGAACCAAAAGTAAAATTCACGAGCATGATACTCGTAAGACTACAAAATTTAAAATTAATTTATAAAATTTACAATTTGACACTACATGGTAGAAAATGCCAATACATATTTTTTCTTGAATATTTATGATATTTGGGGTGAGAATCGACATAAAACCACACCGGTGTCGGTAAAATATCTGACCACCAATTTCCTGAGTTTTCCAAAAAAAAAAACTCTAGAAATTCCTAAAATAAGGAAAATTAACCGTGAGATCATCTGTCGAGGTAATTTTCAAAATTTGTCTAGAACTTGTTCAAAAACAAAAATTTTTCCTTTACGGATTTGTCCTTTTTACACAAGAAAATAGATTTTTCCATCATATGTATATACAGTTATTTACATATGACTAATTAAAATTACAAAAATATAAAACCGCTCTAGTGGAAGTTGACCTCTGTCAAAGTGGCCACTACTTTTTCGTTCTCGGATACTTAGGACTTTCGAGGATAAACAGCCCAGACAAAATTAGGTGCCTACAGGTAGCAACTTCAATTTCTAAATTATTTCATAATAATCATACAAAAAAGTCAGATAAGTGATTCGTTTTGACAACTGAGCCTTCCTTTGAGAAAGTGAATTTTTTTGATTTGGTGTGCTAGGATTCATATCTGATACATGTTATGACAACTTCGGTAATTACACTAAGGAAAGTTAAAAATTCAAGCCTAAAACTAGCCATAAATTATCCGAGTTTTGGCTTTCTCGGTTTTATTATGTATTTAATTGTAATTCCTTAATTCACTTTTGTTATGCAAATTTTGTTGTTTACGTTATTGTTTCATTGTTCACTAATGTTTTTACTTGTCTTTTATTATAAATGTTGGGGTTATTTTTTTCACAAATTTTGGATAAGTGAAAAATGGTTTGTTGGTCTCCCGCACACACCATGTACCCATTTATGTGTTAGATCATCTACCAATCTATTGGGGGTCATAGATTACCCAATAATTTTAAAGGGAAATGAATAGTTAAACTTTCTTAATGATCCTCTATGTGGGCTTGAAAAAGTTTTCAAGGTAAATTACCTATGCATTCTAGATGATCTTCCATAAAGGTATAGGAAAATATACCCACTTGACTTGAACTCTTTTTGCCACAAGCCTATGATGGGCAAGGATTAAAGTGCCTTACTAGTCCTTATCGGATGATTGTGAGGAAATATTTTAGGACCCTTTTAGAATAAAATCAAAATACATATAATGTACCAAGATAGAGCCATGCTAAGCCTCTGTTAGAAGTAACCCAAAAATTAAGTACACTCGAGGGAATGCTTCTTATCTTTTAGTCTCATTTATATAACCATAATCTATTTACTAGACAAAGATGAATGAAAGTCATTGTCCATGATAGTATTCTTTGCCCTCAAAAGGCATCATATTGGCTTAATAAAGTTGTTGAAGCAAGATACAGTGTTATCCAATTGACGACAAATAACGGCTATAAACTGGGCCACGATGAAAGATCATAATTATCTGTAGTAGTGTTTTTGCCCATAGACATTGTGATGGCTTAATAAAGTATCAAATATTGTTGGGGTAAACCATCATGCCATCTAATTGACAGTAAATGTTCATCATAAACCAAACCATAGTGAACAAGCATCCTCAATCGTGTTATTTTTTACCCTAAAAACACCATATAAAAATATGCAGAGTAAGCCTTTATGTCATCCATTGACAGCAAACATCTATCATGAATCGAGCCATGATGAATGAACATCATTGCCCATAATAAGATCATTCTTTTGAAAGGCATCAGCTTGCCTTCACTTTATTATTTAAACATGTAAATCAAGCGATGATATATGTATGTCATCGACCATAATAAGCTTAGTTTTCAAAGGGCATCATTACACCTTTGCTATGTTATCTAAACAAGTAAATTAGATGATGATGCAGAAGCATCATCGCTTATGATAAGATTATTTCTTTAACCAAGGGATGTCATAATGCCTTCGCTTTATGGTCCAAACATGTAGGTCAGGCGATTATGCAGACATCACCTATACTAATATCTTTCTTTTGACCCTAAAAGTTATTTTAATGCCTTAACAAAGTTTTTAGGGCAAAAATTATTTTTTCGCACTGATATTTTTCTTACTTGTGACAACATGGCTGGATGCAAATCTCCACCCGTTAGACTAAAAAGCTAGTGAATTCCTTGTTTCTTTTACTTATTTCTTTATTCGTGTTAGGGAATCGAGCTATTGAGGTAAGCCGTTCAATTGACTTAACCTTAAATAGTCATTACGAAATGACCATTTGTCTTAGAGTTGCCACCAATCTATTTTGGCTAGGTGAGATTGGTCACTGATCGAAGCTCATCTTTTAAAGGTTATGAAACCCTCAAAAACAAATTATAAAGCCTACGTTTATTCCAAAGATTTGCTTGAAAAGGTTCAAAACTCTTTTACAATCATGAGTACGGATCGATCCTTCTCATGGCCCCTAAAAATCAATACCTTTAAATTATGTGTTAAATCTTAATTTCTATTTGATTCTAATATTTGGTGTTTAATTATAACTCTTATGTATCAAAACCTTCCAAAGCTAGATTTATTATTCTGTTTGAGAAAATCAAGTTTTTAATATTTTTAAAATTAAAATGTTATTCTTACCTCGCTAGATGAAGTGGAGGAATACAAATTTTTGTTTTGTAAAACTCAAGAAAAATCTCAATTTTACTCGTATTGAAAAGGTTATCTCATCATTAAAATAATCTATGAAACCCTTTCCATATATTGGCAGACAGTCTACATACTACTTTAACTCAATGATATTGCCTCAATTTTTAAAAATTTTAGTTTATATAAATATAATAATAAAACAAAAAAACTTGTTCTAAGACCCGTTTTGACAAAAAGTATGAAACTAGACTTAAAAGACTCGGACGTGGTTAAAGAGACCAAAATGCCCCTAAAGTACACCTTCGACATGGAAGTATCCCTATGACCCTAACAAACTCTATTTTAAGGTAAAATTACTAACATGTCCCCTAAGGTATACCTTCAACATGAAAATATCTTGGTAACCTTAAAAGGCTCAATAATAACATGAAATGACTAAACTACCCCTAAAGTGCACTTTTGACAGAAAAGTATTCTAATGACCCAAAAAAACTTGATTTTATAATGAAATTACTACAATACGCCTAAAGTATACATTTGACATTAAAGTACCCTGGTAACCATAAAAGACTCGATAATGACATGAAATGAATAACCTACCCTTAAAGTGTACCTTTAACATAAAGTATACCAATGAGCCAAAAAGACTAGGTTCTATAATAAAATTACTAAAATGCCCCTAAAGTATACCTTTAACCTGAAAATATCCCTATAACCCTACAAAACTTGATAATAATATGAAATGACAATCATACCTTAAATGGATAACCTATATGGTACATGTGACTAAAATAACAAAAGTGATTAACAGACCTTTAAATTTTTAAAATTGCACTTTGACCCTAACATCTCTTAAAATGTTAGAATGTTCCTAAAGTATTTAAGATAACTTAAATGAGTGATTTAATGTGGAAATAACTAAATTAGCCCTAATATGCAAGGTGTTTGCTAAATGGACTTTAAACTTTTATAATTTTTTAATTTAATACCTAAATGACCAAAATTGCAAGCAAACATTGTCAAAAATAACATGAAGAATTTATCTAATAATTCTAGAACCATTCGACCAAGTATGTATGGCCTAAAAAATTTTTTTTAATTTTTTTCAATTTAACCCCTAAATTTCCTAAACTTGCAAAAGGATCCCTAATGGACTATAAATGAAAAAAATGCACCTAAATAAATTTAAAATGCATGAAAAATATTCCTAAAGGACCATGGAGCATTTGGCCAAGCATATAAGGCCTTAGAAAATTTTTATTAAATTTTGTAATTTGTTTTTTAAAGTTTTAAAAATTACTAAATGGCCCAAAAAATTAAATGTTACTAAAAGGCCTACATATTATTCAGCAAAGGCATGGAAATGCCTTTCAAAGGCTTTAAAAATTTTAGGAAATTGAATTTTAAACCCCTAAAAGTTTTGACAACGGCAAAAATATCCTAAATGGCCCAAAAAGTTAGGAATATTATTTCTAGACGTTTAAAAATTATAATCTTTATAAAAATAGCACAAATGGACTTAAAAAATGGGTGAAAATTTATAAGAATTCCATCTTCAATACAAAAGACCCCTTAAAAATTTTTCCTTCATGAATCTAACATCTATAGCATCCTAAAATTATCCTAAGCTACTACCAAGCTCAAATCAAAAGTGGATAAGCAATTTTCATGAAATTAAGGATGGTCATGCAAATAAAAAAATGATTATTACATGCAAAAAGAAATTAGACATATCCTAGCCACGCATAAATTATAAAACACATCAACACTAAAATTTATAATAATTTCTAAAAACATGATTTAGAATATTCAAGCTTTGAAAGCATGGTTTTGTTGAATATTAATCAAAGAAATAATAAAATAATAAAAAATTTGGTCATTGCACCAAGCTTAGCCTTTAAAGCATGGAATTCGCCATGGATAGGCATCATCACCTTCATAAATGAGGATCATGAAGCTACCAACAAAGGATGAGGAAGAAGAAAATGAAATATAAATGAAAATGATTTTGTAAAGAAAAATCAAAGAAATTTGCCTCTTTTCCAACAAAACTCTTAATTTCAACACTGAAACTTTAAAAATAATTTTTTCTCAAAGAAAATTTGAAAGGAAATTTCGAAAAGCTTAGAAACTAAGAGCTTTTTTTTTTGTTGGAGGGAAAAAGATGAAAATGAATTCCCCCCAATGTCATGAAAGTGTAGTCTATATGGCCAGGAAAATAGCCATTTTTTTAATTTTCATTTTAATGATTTTTATTTTATTTGTTTTTTTCTTGTTCAGTAGAACTTCATTAATAGGTTGCCATCGACCCATGCTAGGTGTCATATATCTACCAGCCTTGTCCTTTTTGATTGATGAATTTATCATTTATTTTGAATGAAGATATCTCTACTTATAAAAGACAAATTTTAATCCAATAGTCCAAATATATTTGATTAGTAAAAAATTAATCCAATGGTTAGAAATATGTTGAAAAATTTAATCTTAATTTTTATTGGCTAAAAAGGTTTGACAAGTCAAAATTTGAATAAAAAAGCCATATGTACAGCATATTTTATAAATTAAAATTAGACAACATTGATCCAATGGGCATCAACACATTTAAGCAGTCAAAATTTGATTGAACAGTTGGTACTGTGTTGGAAAATTTCACCTTAATCTTGATTGGGTAAAAGAATGATTGGCTATGCCACATGGATTTTACTTCAATAAAGAATTCCTACATGTTAAAGCACCTAATTAAAAGAATTCCTGTACCAAAACTAGAGTTTTAAATTCTATGTTCAAATTCCAAGAATAAAATGGTTAATTAAAAAACATTCACATAATTAAAGTAAGTGATGATCAAATTAAGAGAATTTTAAGGCAATTCAAAAAAGACTAAATGAAATTTTCAAGTAGAGAAAAAAATTTTTAATTACAAAAATTCAATTAAAAAAGCAATAATAAAAAATCTATTCATAAAATCTCAATTAAAATTCACATGCGTTATATATTTACATAAAGGAAAATTAAGTGTTGGAGTCCACAATTGAAAAATCTCATAAAAGAATTTAATCAAAAGGATTCAATGTAAAGAATGAAAGTGGCCATAAGCTCAATTAAAAATCAAATGGAAGAAATTAAGTTGGAAGGACTAAATTATTTAATACAAAAAAGGTTAAATTAAAATCCATGTATTTAAGTGATGAATTAAAATTCCCACATGTAAAAATCAATCATATAGGAATTATAATTAAAGATCCATAGGAAAATTTAATTGATGAAATTACTACGTTAAAATTCAATCGATAGAATTTGGATGAAAATTCTAAAGAAAAAATTTTAAGAAATCAAGCTCAAAAATCATGAGAGTTTACCAAAATTGCATATATCTAATATTTAATTCCTCTAAAAATGATTAGTGGAGTGCATATGCCTTATATAGGATATTCCTGCATGAATTAGAAATAAAAATAAAGGTGAAATAAAAATAACAATAAAAAATTGGAACATCCCAAGTGTTGAATTCTAAAAAGAAATTTTATAAATAAATTGGAAAATTTGATGTGCAAATAGAAGCTAGTAAAAAATTCCAAACTTGTAGAAAGTTTGCAAGAAATACCTTCATAGAGGAAAATCTATATCTAAAAAAGGGACAATTCAAGCTGGAATTTGAATCTAAAAATAATGAATTTCAAAATATTTAACTTGAAGATATAAAAAAAATTAAGAATCCTAAACTCAAAAAAATTTTACAAAAAATGCCTTACAAAACCAAAAATTCAATACTAAATGAGAAAACTACAAATGGACATAGGTGAGTTCAATTCACTTCTTAAAATATTTATCAATAAAAACCAAAAACCTGGAGCCTTAAACAAGTTTTACCAAAAAATTTCTCATGTGAAGAAAACTCGTGGTACCATAAAAAAATTAAAGTAAGTAATAAATTTGACATTTTGACACCTCGTGGTATAAAATGACAATGCAAACTTTTTCTTAAACATTTTGGATTTTTCAGAGTAAGTATCGGTATAAACACCGCATAGGAATCAGTAATAATATACAACGATTGATTTGTAAAATTTGCAAAAAAAAAAATGTTAAAAATTCCTAAAAATAGAGGATTTGGCTATAATATCGTATTTGAAAATAAATTTCAAAATTCCATAAAAGTAAATTTAAAATCTAGCTTTCTCTCTCTAATGTTCATCTTTTTTATCTAAGGTTTGCTCCATATGACCCTAAAGTTGTAATCTTTTGGCCAGCCATGCGAGTGACTATCTAGACATAACCAAATAGGCCTTGAAAAGGCTTAGTCCACATGGAGGAGGTTGACCCTATTGGGATTCAATCTCGACTATTCTGGATCATTAGAAAGAGTGCTCGGATGAAATTTAGGTGTCTACATTACTTTGATTTTTTCTAATTAACTTTTTTCATCATGCACCACACTGATATGTGAGTGTATTGAGGAAGCAATAATGCACATCATATTGCCTGCAATAAGATGAATTTTCAACATTGAAGGCATCGCCTTAGTAAAAAAAAATCTAAGAATTGTTGGGGCATATTCTAAATAAATATTAAGCTCATTTTAAATGTTATTTGTATCACTTCATTTGTAAATTTCTCTTGTTCTTTGATGTATTACATTAGCTTCATTATTGCACTCACTTACATACATATATACATACATGACACGCATTCCATAAGTTTTGGGGGTCAATTGAAAGGCTGCTCAGATTTAAGAGTCTTATGAGAATATGTCTCTTTTAAATAAGAGGTATGTGAAATTAAAAGGTCAAGCAAAGAAGAAATAGTTTTGGATTAAGGGATTTCTGTTAACCTCATGATGAAAAAAACTTATCTCATGATTGACATCCTTCTGGGATAAATAAGTTTTGAATTTTAATGCTTTAACATCGAATTTGTAAATGTTAGGGAGTCATTTTTTAACCATTTTATAAAAATGATATAAACGTACTTTCAAAAAGAAAATTCTTTTTTAAGAAATGATGTAAAGTCTTAAAAATATTAATGATCACTGTGAAGGAATGAATTCATATCTTTACATTTCTCTTTCTAACTTTTCCACGTATGGAATCATGGCTACTTGAAAGATTAGTGCTTTAAGGAAGTAGCTTTGAACTTCCTAAATTATGATCATCCCAGAATAACTGAATTCTAACCTAGGCTAAGAGTGATGGAATAAAAACTTTCAAAATTTTATGGACTCCTTTAGAAATCAAATAAATGAGATATTCTTTTAGAGATCCTTATTATGATAATTTGACATATGTCAAATTATGCCAAAATCATTCAATTTGCTTTTTAGTAACTAAAGCATGAACCCCTTAAACATTTTCCAAAAGCTACTTAGGATTTGCATCTTGGGGTATGACAACTAAAAATCTATCCTATGTCCCTAGTAAAATCTTTTAAGCTATATGCTTGCCTAACATGTTAGATAACCCAAGGCCAAAATTTCTTGTAAACATAGATCTTGAAAGATAGAACACAAATACTCTTTCTACACTTAAGTCTCAATCTTATTTGATTTCTTATTAGTGATAAAAAGAAAAAAGGAACATTCTTATAAATTAAGAGAGGAATGGAGAATTAAAGCATGGATTTTAAGGCATAAAAAGGGAAGAAAAATAGAAAAATGAAAAAAATAAAAGCTATATCACATGATTAAGATGCTTTAAATGTTTTTAAGAAAACTTTTTTGGAGTAGTAACTCTCCCACTTAAATATTTATGTTTGAGATGAAAAACAATCATCTTTTATCATCCTTTTTTATATTAGGAAATTATTCCGTTTGCTACCTTTTTTAGCCTAGTGACTTCTATTTTCTGTGAACCCTGATTGAGGATCACCTTTACAACAAAGGAAAAGAAAAAAAAGAGAGAAAAAAATATCTCTTTGAGAAATATAGGAAATAGATATTCTATTCTATAATTATGAAAATGTTCAAAATCATGGGGCAAATGCAAAATGGACCAAGTTTTCAAAATCTAAGATTCCCTTTAGAAAGATAATAGCAAAAGCAAAAGAAAAAAAAGAGAAAAATGAAATAAAAAAGGCAAAAGCACAAAATAAGAAAAAAAAAAGCAAAAGAAAGTAAAGTAAATAAAAAAGAAAAAAAAGAAGAAAAGATCAAGAAATAAAGATATGCAATGTTTTAAAAGGTAGAATGGATGAAACCCTTAATGGAAAGAAATGATCGTTATTTTGGTCACCCTTAAACACATGATTTGGGCTTGTTTACCTTTTCTTTTTAAACCTTTATCTACCATTTTGATCATGTGAAGCTATTTAAGCTGATGAGGCCATTCAAACTTTTTTTCGCATGGATGAAGAGCTATTTGTGCATTGACAACCATGGGTGTTCTATGGTATTAAAAGGTTTTCCTTTAAGTCATCAGAAAAGTGTACTGGTTATGCTGATGGGGCTTGGTAAAAAAGGTATATTGTACCTGACCTTCACCAAACATTGGTAAAGAAGACCAATACCTTTGTTAATTGGGGTTGATTGGTGTAGAATGTTTTTTTTCTTATCTATTTACCTCAACCATTCACAAATAGATTATTGCTTTCTAAAATCTTTAATGGTGAAACTTGAAGTAGCAAATGTTTGTTAAGATAACTCTTTGGTGGTATATCCAAAGCCTTTAATGGTGACATTTAGAATTCAAGTCTTCAATCATGATATAACAAAAATAGATTCAAGTGTTTGGTGGCAAAAACCAAAGCACCTCACAAGTGAATTAATTTACTTAAAACTTCTAGTGGAATGTTATGCATTCAAGTATTTGGTGGTATTATCCAAAGCTTCTAATGGTGACATCTAGAATATATGTCTTCAGTGGTGATAGCTAAATCAAATTTAGGTTTTTAGTAGTATATCCAAAGCTTCTAGTGAAGGCATTCGAAACTCTAGCTTTTGGTGGTGACATCCAAGATTTTACATGGTTAAGTTTCTAAAGGTGATGTTCGAAACTTCCACCAATCTTTCTACCTTTTCTGTTCTTAAGTTGATCTCATTTTCAAAAAATTGGTCAAGCCTTGGTTTATTGCTACGGTCTTTTAGTTTTTAAGTCAAACTTATTTTCCAAAATAGGGTCAATCCTTAATTCATTGTCAAGGTCTTTTTGTTTTTAGGTCCAACTCATTTTAAAAAAATAGGTTAAGCTTAGGGACATTGCTAAAGTTTTTTCTATTTATGTCAAACTCATTTTCAAAATTAGGTTAAGCCTTGAGCATTGTCAAGGCTTTTTCATTTACTTTCATTTTTTCTTTTAAGTCTCAAAATCTTTGTTAGGACTTTGTTTTCAATTGGTGAAAATATTTTATTTTGAAAGGGAAGAAAAAAAATTTTGTGAGTAAGCATTTCAAAATTCTCTTGAATAGTAAAGTTTTCTATGTCCCAGACAACATTATGTCTATGGTCTTTGTCTTATTCATGATTTCATAGCAATAGCTAAAAAGGGATAGCTATAGACACCTAATGTTGCCCAGGCCTCATAATTGGAATTTCCTGATTTTATAGGCCTACCAAAATTTTTTAACCTAAACTCTCGGATAAAATATTGATGACCATAAGGCTCTGTTTAAGGATTAGGATAAGTTACAAGGCTAACGTTAATGAAAAACAACATTTAAAGCATAATTGAACAATTTGGGAAAAAGTGTCAAGATCAAAAAAATAAAAAAATTGAGTCATGAATGATCAAATAAAGGCTATAAATTGACTTATTTAGACCTTTGAAGAAAATAGAGCGTTGTCGAAAGAAATTGTAACAAAAGAAACTTGGTTTTAAATGTCAAAATCAGAGTCAATAGTCAAAAAGTCAACCTAAGCTAAAGTTAACAGTTAGCATGATGATGTTCTATGGTGACTAAAGCATGAAATAAACTTGGAAGTGCCCCATATATGCTTCAACCAAGGCTTCTTAGCCATGGTCTCATATTTTTCTTTGATTATTTGATGTTCTTGTTTAAGTTTACTAAGTGTTTAATGTTATGCTTCCTTGCTTGCTTGGTGAAAATTAGTTTTCTAAAACTTTTTCAAGATCAGGTTTAGTTAGCTCAATTAATCAGCCCATTTTGGTTTATATTTCCACTATCAATTCATATGATAAAGTTAGGACATATTAAGCTTAAATTAGTGCTGATTGAGGTCATACTAAGTTGGCTTTAAAGTTTCTTAAATCAATTTTTAGTTAGGCTACATTGAGCCATATGTTTAAGCCTTACATGGTTGTAATTAGGAAACATCATGAACACGGTTTGGCCTTGTTTTGGGGCTATTACAACCCTAGTGGAAAGGCATTTCAATGCTTCCTTAATGTTGAAGAAGTGCCTTTACAAGGGAAGTAACAAGGTAGAAGGGGTAGAGAGTATTCAGGTGCTCTAAAATTATTTCAATGCATTTCATTTGTGTAGTGTAGACACCTAATTTTGTCCAAACCTCCATACAAACATCGCAAGGAATCAACAAACCTAAACGGGCAAGCAATGATCTATTTCCCATCATTCTTGGCCAAGGTAAGGTGTTCAAGGAGCTAGTAAGCAAAATACAACATTTTCCATCAACTGTATCAATAGATTTGACTCTAGTATCAATATAATGCTTGGCAATAGCTTAGATCGCATTTTTGGGCCTAAATGTATTGATACATTTTCAAATGTATCCATACATTTGCTAAATGTATAGATACAAGTTCCAAATGTATTGATATATTCAAGCTTTTTGTTGAATGTATTGATACAATACCTATATGTATACATTCACCAAAAAATGGTCAAATGTATTGACACAATCATCATTGTATCCATACATCTAGGCAATTTTGCCCAAATTTGTGCCATTTTTCTTTTGTCTTCATTGATTTAAAATACGAGTTTGATCATACTTTTGGCTTTATAAATCACGCAAATTCATACAAGGCCTTACATTTAGGTTTAATTGATTTTTTTAGGCTAGGATATTTTCATGGAAAAATCTAGTTTGTTCAAGGTTGAAATTGGTTTTTCCTTATTTATACTCTGCATAAAGTAGTCTGCTCACCACCTTGGCTACTACAGCCAATGAGAATAAGGAATGCTAAGCATGGTACCTTAATTTGCTCTTTAGTACAAAGTCTAAACTTGCCCTCACCCAATGCTTGGACGCTTGGCTGCTCACTTGTTTATAAAAGAGCCAACTTTGACTCAGCAAAAAAAGAACATCCACCTCTCACAAGCTCCCCTTTAGAAAAAAATTTAATCTCATAGCTCCATATTGCAACCCCTAAAACCCCTTTGAAAACCCTCTTTTTCACTCACTCTTCCTCACAAAACCCTTCTTGTTACTGATAGAACTGCTAAGCTCATCTATGTCACTCTTTCTTGCTAATCCTAGTGAAGAAAGAAAAATGAGCTAAAAAAATTAAAAGCAAGTAGAGAAAGGAAAGAGCAAGAGTTCAAGCAAGGTTTTAAAGCTTTAATGGTATATCCCTAACCTTCTCTTCTTATTTTCTTGATATTTTTAGCATGTTTTGCATCTATTTTAATAAGCTTTTTTTTACACTAACCATGTCATTTTCTTAATGTGATCATGCATTTCTTTGATGATACAGGGTTCAACCTTGCTTTGTTGAAGTTTTGATGATGTTTTAGTGATGAAAGTTCCTATTTTGCCTTAGATGATCTTCAACAATTATTGTGTTGGTGTTTTTATGTTATGTTTCACCTTTTAAATCATGGTTCATGTTTTGTATAGGTTTACCTAGCAGTTCTTTCTGCTTTATTTATGGTGTGTTTGTTACCATGTTTATTTTTATAAAACCTCCCAAGTTAGGATCACATAATCTCAAATAAATAACATTAATTTTGGCCTAAGTTTTTCCAACAAACTACTTTTACAATCTTAGGAAAATATCAAATTTACATGCTTGAATTCATGACTAATGAGACAAAATAAAACTTGATTCTAGCTTTTTACAAAATTTTATGTTTACAATATGCTTGATCAAATGTTTTGGTGTTGAGCCTTTATGTTGTGACTCGATGCCATGGTAACGGGTGGTATAATTGCCTAATTGCTTAAGACATTGGATAGACCTCTGATTCCATTACCATGACCCTAATTATTAGGCATTCGTATGTCCAACATCTTGACATGTGTTTAGAAAATCCTAAAACCAAAATCTCCCTATTTCAATACTGGTAGCATTATGACCACAATTTGAAATATTGTTTTTGAACCCTAGATCAATTTTTTTTGAATTATCTAGTATTTTTCCCTTAAAAGTCATCTAATTATATTTCCAATAGTATCTTGCTTGTCCACGAATGTGCTCAAATAGAGTTATGAGTTTTTAAATCTTTGCTGTCTAGAACCCCTAGAATTAATGATTAACATTATGTATGGGCCATTTCAACCCATGAAATATTTTTTGCGAATTTTTAAATATTTTTCCTAAAAGCTACATGAAATTCTTTTTTTGAAAAGGTATCTTTTATGATTTAACGATTCCTAATGAGTCTATTAAGATTTTCCAAAGTTTGTGCATGACTCCAAGGGCTCACCTTTGGGTCATCCATTGATTAGGATTTGGATTAGGAATGATAGACTAAAAGTCAAAGGGAAGACCATTAGACAAATCACTTATCCAACCAATCTCAGATGACCATTATGAAATAACCATGACTTGGAGTCGCCACCAATCATTTTGGCTAGGTATGATCAAATACCTATTAAAATCAATGATTTTGAGTTATAAAACTCAAAACACTAATTTTATAGATTACGTCTATCAAAGTTCATTTTAAAAGAGGCCAAGAATCAATTACATGTAGGGAAGGATTAACACCTCCACGATGCCCAAAATTGGTGCCATCTAGCCATAAATTATCAACGTCTAGACTTTATTTGGCTTTTTCATATGGTTAATATTTATATGTAATCTCCTTCTTATAAAAGCAAACTCTTAGATATTGAGTTCAGTTTGTCATGATAAAAGTTTAATTAATATCTCTATGCAACCCAAAAGGGAGAAAAAAAATGGAGGATTCAGTAGGATAAAATCCAAATCGATGTAGAAGGGGACACTCTATGTCGAGCATTAAGGCATAATGTTGTAGAATATTGCCTTAGGTTTAATGAAATTTGATTTTCTTGAAAGCATGAATGCAAATCATCATCAAAGAGAGAAACGAGTTAGTAAGACAAAGAAATATGACAAAAGTTGCATTAAAGATGAACAAAAAAAAAACATAAAAAATAGAGGGACATCAAGATGTATCTCATAATTGACCTTGATTATTGAGAAATAACTGAATTACAATGTTGAGATATGCTTGGATTCAATGGTCATCTTAGGCATAAATATCTGATAAAGTCCAAGGACTCCTCAGGAAAAGAAAACTTATATTTTTGATGAAGTTTAAAAAAAAGGTTGGAATGTCCCCTTGGAAGAAATAGGGCAAGTGTATCCCCTCAAAAAAGTAGAGTTGGAATATACCCTCTGAAAAAATGGAGTTGAAACATTCCCTCAAAAAGAAAGATTTAGAGTGGTTTTTAAAAATCAAAATTTTGATATCTTTTAAGGAAAATATAGATCTTGAAAGTGAAACACAAGATAATTTAAATAAGAAATGGAAATTAATTTTTAAAAATGTTTGGAGCCTTGATCGAGCCTAACGAGACCTGTGTCATGATGCGAAGCTTCACGGGGAAATAATCGGAGGCATCTCAAGTCATTTAAATGATTTGGAAAAGTGGTTTAAGAAAATTTACTTGGGTTTTTCTTTGGCTCCAAAAAAAAAAGGGGTAGCATTGCACTGTCCACCTTTCCAAATTTATTTTGGATTGGTTCAAAGATTTCTAATCACAAACAAGATACCGTTGGAAAGGTGACTTTTGCTAGATCAATGTATTTCTAGGTGAAAGTAATTTTTGAAATTAGGTCTGAGTCAGCATTAATAGCGAGTGCTAGAAAAAGGGAGTAGTGAATTTTGAAAATTGCCTTACACTCTTTCAAAATTGTTAAATCACAAATGATACCTTTTCAAAAATAAAATTTTGTGCATTTTTCTAAAAAAAAGCTTAAAAATCTAGAAAAATCATTTTATGGGTTGGAATTGCCCAAACATAATACAAATTGTTGATTATAAGGATTCCAAATAGTGAATATTCAAAAAATCATAACTTCAAATTTTGAAAAAATCCAGGACCGAAGAAGGTATTTTTGGAAAAGTAATTCAAAGCCTTTTCAAGGAAAAATGCTAGAAAATTCTAAAAAAGTCATTTGGAGTCCAAAAATAATTTTTGAAATCAAGATTACTATGTTGCTAGTACCAAAAGAAGGGTTTTTTTGAGTTAAGGCTTTTCTGGTCACGTGTCGAGGTGTCAACATGTGAATGTCTTATCACTAAGGTCTATCACCGTGGACTAAGGGACCAATTAAACTCTTAAAGAATAGGCTATCAAACTGTCCACTATTTATGCCACTATTCATGATAGGCTCAAAACAAGGCTTAAAATAAACACTTGAAAAGTATTTTTGATTTTTTGGTTAAAAATTATAATTTATTTGGCCTATTAAGGCCATGATTCCAAACATTTGTGCTTGATATATACCTAAAATGGGAGAACCAATATATTGAAAACATTAAATCCATGCTAATCCCTATTGATTGAGATTAGTATAGGCCTAACTTGGGGTTTTCTTTCAAAATAGAATTTTACAAGCATCATGGAGGCAATTTAACAAACATGTGATGAACTAAACCAAGTGAAGATATCAAATATCAGCAATTATTCAAAATAGCAAGTCATCTGGGCATTTCATCAAGGAAATCATTGTGAAAATGCAACCAAAGGCATGTTCAAGATAGAAATATGCTAGGATGAGCGTTTATACATGAAATGAGCATGTTGAGATGAAGAAAAAAAATGGCAAAATGCATGAACATGGGCTATTTTAATATCAATGAGAGATATGGCATTTTAGTTCATCAAAATAACATTAAAGCATTCAAAAAGTTATCAAAATCCTACCACAAACAAAGCCATAATAATGCATGGAAGCCTTAATAGGGTCATAGAAACATAAAAGTTCACTAAGATGATGGTGATGGAAAAACAAAAAATAAAATGAAGACAAGATAAAAAATATACCCCAATGGAGACCTTCACTTCTAGCTTTTTCTTGAACAGTAATCAAGAAATTATAAGTTCACTTTGCTTATTTTTTTTGCTATAGATTAGCAAAACAAGGATGAAAAAAAGGAGCTTTTAGTTATAGTGGCTATGGAGAATGGTTTTGAAGGTAGAGATGAAGGACATGGAAGGTTTTGGAAGAGTTTTTGAAAAGGTTGAATAAGAGCTACAGGAATAGTCTTTGAAAGAGTTTAAGGCTATTTGTGGCTGATGTAAAATGTGTTGCAACTTCCCACCATCTAAGTAAGAAAATTGGATTATATAATTGTGGATTTCAGCCATTAAAATTACCTAACAAAATGGGCATGTTGGACTTCTGGCATGTACCACATGATGACTAATTGTGCTAATGCAAAACTTTTTACCATTTGATCTGTTAATCTTGATTCTTATAGGCAAATAAAACCTTGCACTAGCTAATTAAATAAGTAATCTCAATTTTGTCCTTTACCTAATCAGATTTTCTTAAGAAATGCCCTTATGCCAAGCTTAATGGACCTTTCCAAAATGTATTAATCTAATGTTCAAAGTCAAAAAATTAACTCCACATGATTTGTATGAAGTAATGTCTAATTTTGGGTGATTTTTCAGGCTAATGTTATGACCAAATTCGAGGTTTTAAAGTCATGGTATGAAAAGAGAAATTTGTCTCAAATTAGGCCAACAATAGCTTTGTGTATCGATACATTGAGCAAAAAAACCCAAAATTATCAATACTTTGAATCTAGTATCAGCACAAAGCATGTTAGTATCAATAACAAACTTGTTGTATCAATACATACACTCTTGCATTGATACTTGTCGGCCAAAAATCATAATTTTATCTATGGCATAACTTTGTATTGACAAAAACACCCTTGGTATTGATACCATACTTCAAGTATCGATGCCATGCCCTTTGATATCGATATAACTAGCAAGATTTTCGAATTTGAATGATGTGGAACCTTAAATTAGCACCTCACCCTATTTATCAAGATATACATAAAAAATGTGGACTTTTTTTACCTTTGACTCTTTGAACCCTTTACCTCAACCGAGGATGGTGGAAAATTGACCTATGCTTCTTTAAATGACCTCGATGGTGCCTTGGATGATAAGTTTTAATACCATGAATGTTGTCTTAAACAAAATAGGGTATCTACAAACTCTCATAAGGATATTTCATTAAAAACTTTTAAAGCCTCTTTTAAGGATGTTTTATTAAAAACTTTCAAAGCCTCTCTTGAGGATTTTTCAAAAACTTATAAAACCTTTCTTAAGAATGTTTCATTAAAAATTTTTAAAGGCTCTCTTGAGGATGTCTCATTAAAAACCTTCAAAGCCTCTTTTGAAGATATTTTAAAAACCTTTGAAGCCTTTCTTAAGGACACTTAACAAAAACTTCTTAAGCCTTTCTTAAGAATATTTCATCCAAAGTCTTTCAAAGGATATTTCAACAAACACTTCCACAAATCCTTTCTTCAGAATATTTTATCAAACACATTAGAGCCTCTCTCAAAGACACCCAAAAAACCCCTCTCAAGGATATCCTAAAAGCCTCTTTTAGGATATTTTATCAGACACTTTAAAACGTCTTTCGAGGATATCTCACCTTTGCATTTCAGAGCCTCTCTCGAGGATATGCTTGAAAGCCTTTTTTAATGTCATTTTAATTAAAATGATGTTCAAGCCTTTCTTGAGGATACTCCTAATGCCTTTCATGAAGGTTTTTTTTTTCAAATTTTTAAAATGCCAAAGTCCATATTTGATGGCACATGTATAGAGAGGTTAAGCTTTAAAGACCCTTAGTCCACATTAGCTGGCATCTATATAGAGAGGTTAACCCCTATGGAACCCAAATCCACATTAGTTAGCACTTGAATAAGGAGGTTAAACCCTATAGAATCCCAAATCCACATTAACTAGCACTTGTACAAAAAGGTCAAGCCTTCTAAAGTCCAAGTCCATATTAACTGCAACATATATAGGGAGGACAAGCCTTATAAAGTCAAAGTCCACATTAGTTGGTATATGTATAAGGAGATTTAACCTTATAGAGTCAAACTCCATATTAGCTGGCACCTGAATAAAAACGTCAAGCCCTAAAAATTCAAAGTCCACATTACCTGGCAACTATGTAGGAAGGTTAAGCCCTATAAAGTCAAAGTCCAAACTAGCTGGCAACCCTTATAGAATGCAAGTCCACATTAGTTGGCACCCGTATAGGGAGGTCAAGCATTATAGAATGCAAGTCCACATTAGTTGGCACCCGCATAGGGATGTCAAGCCATATAGATTCTAAGTCCACATTAGCTGGTGCTGAATAAGAAGTCAAACCCTATAAGAAAAATCTATTTAAATTTGTTTCATTTTATAGTCAGAATCTTTGCCAAAAATACCACCTATCTCGATAAGATTTTAATTTGGTTTTTTAATATATACGCTTAAGAGGGCATCATTCCACTTTAAACAAAATGGTGCTTATTTACCTATGCTATGTTCCACATACTCAATAACGACCAAAGAAAGGTAGTTGTAGACATTTAAATTTGTCTGGGCCTCCACACAAGCATCTTAAAGCATCAACAAACCAAAACGAGCAAGCACAGATCTAAATCCCATCATTCCTGACCAAGGCAAGGTGTTCAAGGAGACAAAGGTAAGTAAAATACACATTTTTCATCAATTTATCGATACATTTGACTTTTGTATTAATATAATGCTTGGTAGTAGCTTAAATCATATTTTTTAGACCAAAATGTATCGATAAATTTTCAAATATATCAATATATTTGCTAAATGTATTTATACATGTTCAAAATGTATTGATACATTCAAGCATTTGGTTGAATGTATCAATACATTCACAAAAAAGGCTAAACATATCAATACAATCATCATTGTATCATACATTTGGGCAATTTTCCCTAAATTAATGTCATTTTTTCATTCATGTTATATTGATTCAAAATACGAGTTTGGTCATATTTTTGTTTCCATAAATCACTCAAATTCATATTAGGCCGTATCTTTGGGTTTGGAATTCAGTTTATTTGATTTTTTTAGGCCTAAATGGTTAAAAAATAAGACATTTGGCAAAATCTAGTTTTTTCAAGGTTGAAATTGCTTTTACCTCATCTACAGACTACATAAAGCAAGTTACTCCACCATCTTGGTTACTACAGCCAATGAGAATGAAGAATGCTAAGCATGGTACCTTGATCTACTCTTGGGTATATGTGGAAAAACTTGCCCTTACTCCATGTTTGGATGTTTGGTTGTTCAATTGTTTATAAAAGAGCCAACTTCAGTTCAACCAAAAAAAAGAACATTAACCTCTCATGTGCTCCCCCTTAGCAAAAATCTCAATCTAGTAGCACCTTATAGCAAACCTTGAAACCCTCATTTTAACTCACTCTTTCTCACCATAACCCTCCCTATTACTAATACAACCTCTGAGCTCATCTTTAGCCACTCTTTTGTGCTAATCTATAATGAAAAAAGGGAAGAAAGTGAGCTTAAAAATATTGGAAGCAAGGAGAGAAGGAAAAAGCAAAAGTTCAAGCAAGGTTTTAAAGCTTTAATGGTATATCCCTAACCTTCTCTTTTCATTTTCTTAATATTTTCAACATTTCTTGCATTCATTTTAGTGACCCTTTTTTATGCTAATCATGTCCTTCTTCTAAAGGAACATGCATTTCTTTAATGATACATGGTTCCACCTTGCTCTTATTGACGTTTTGATGATAAAAGTTTCCATTTTCCTTGGATGATCTTCAATAGCCCCTATTTTTGGAGTTTTTTATGTTATGTTTCATCTTTTAAATCATGGTTTATGTTTTGTATAGGCTTGTCTAGCATTTCTTAATGTCATTAGGAGGTGGTTTGCATTTTTACCATGTTTTCTTTGATAAAAATATTTTCCTATTGATATTCTAACATATTTTTTCCATGTGATGCCATGTTTGAATGTTCTACTTAATTAAAAATGCTTTCTTGATGCTTTGTTTCTAGCATGTTTGTTGCCATGTTTTGTTTTTAAAAAACGTCCCCAATTTAGGCATAAATAATCATGTCATGTTTGTTTCTAAGCAAATGAGATTAAGATTGGCCTAAGTTTTCCAACAAACTACTTTTACAATCTTGGGGGAAAATCAAGTTTACATGCTTGGATTCATGGTATAATAAGGCAAAATAAAATTTGTTTTTAGCTTTTAAAAAATTTTCTATTTACAACATGCTTAATCAAATGTTTTCATGTTGAACATTTGTGTTGTGACTTGATGGCATGGGTAACGGGTCATCCACTTGCACAATTCCGTAAGACTTTGGATGAACTCGTGATTCCATTGCCATAGACACTAATTGTGGACATTCTTGTATATGATACCTTGACATGTGTCTAGAAAGCCCCAAACCCTTAAACTCCCCTATTTCGATATTAGCAGCATTGTGACCCCAATTGAAATTTTTTGTTTGAACCCTAGATGACTTTTTTTGGAATTGTTTGGTATTTTTACCTTAAAGGGAATCAAATTACCTTTCCAACGGCATCATTCTTGTCCCTAGATGTGCTTAGATGAAGAAGTTATGATTTTTCAAATCTTTACTATCTGGAATCCCTAGAACCAATAATTAACATTTTGTTTGGGCCATTTCAACCTAGCAAATGATTTTAATGGAATTTCTAAAGATTTTCCTAAAAACTCAATGAAATTCCCTTTCCAAAAAGGTATTGTTTGCAATTTACCAATTTTTAATGAGTCCGTAATGATTTTTCTGAATTTGCTACACCTTTTCCCCAAAACGTGCTGTTAGCGCCAAACCAAAAATGAGTTCAAAAATTATTTCCTCTTAGCAAGTGATTTTTAGGATTTTTGGAATTTTTTTATCAATCCTTGTCAAGCTACCTTTCCAACAGTACCTCATTTTCCACCCAAAGCCCTCAGACTAATCTGGAATAATTTTGAGAAGGCGAATAGTGCAATGCTGCCTCTTTCTTCATCATTAGGTAAAATTAATTGATTTACTTTTCCCTTTCCAAGGCATTATTGTAGAATGAATCTGATTAATAATATGGATCCCAGTAGGCTTCGGTCAAAATCCTAATACGCTTTAATAATTAATTTTATGCATTTATTTAAATTATCAATTTTAATTCAAAATCTATATTTTTACTAAAAACATCCAAAAACATTCTAATTTCCAAAAATAAACAAAAATTTCGTCTACATAGGTACTCCAACTTTTTTTTTAAGAAAAACTTCATCCAGAATATATATTTCCTCTCTTTTCCTCTCTCTTTCATAGATCACCCCAGATTTTTCAATCAAAACCTTGATTTTCACACCTTAAGCTACCAATGAGTCCAAACACGTCTCAAAATTGTTAATTTGACCAATCCCACATAACCAAGTACAGTTATGAGATAAATCCTAATCGTCCCTCTTTTCTGTTCTTTTATTCTATGCATTTATGCATTTATTTTATGTGATGCTTATTATATTTCTTTACAATTTCCTAATACATTTCCTTTGTTGGTGACAAGTTTTGCATTCTTGTATTTAATGAAAATTCTAAAAAAAATTATTAAGGTAATGGTTTGTATTGGTTTCCCTTTAGTGCTCGATATGAAACACCCTTTTAAATTAAATTTGAAAATATTTTAACCTTACGTTTTGCCGCTCCTCTGGGTTACATAACTGTATTAAACTCTTTTTACAAAAACATGATTTATTATTTTCAAAATTCATTGTTAACCTTGATTTCAGTTTTAATATAAGAAACAACTTAAGTTAAATTAATACTCAACTTGGTATTTGTGTTTAAATTGAAAAACATTTTGAAAAATACTAAGTCTATAATTTATCAAAAATTATATGCTCTAAAAAGTATATTTATACTTAGAATAATTTTTTAGATTTGTTTGAGTCAGCAAAAAATCATTTCACAAACGTGTTTGAAGGTTAGTATCAATACAAAAAACAAATGTATCGATATAGCTTGCTTAGTATCGATACTCACCCCATGTGTATCGATACAAGGCTTGGCGGTAGCCAAGGTTTGGATGAAACCCTTAAATGTATTGATACAAGTGTGTATGTATCGATACAGGTTGCTTAGTATCGATACTCACCAAATATGTATCGATACAAGGCTTGGCAGTAGCCAAGGTTTGGCTGAAACCCTCAAATGTATCGATACAGCTTGCTTAGTATCGATACTCAGATCCCTGTATCAATACAATAAGCTGTAATGATCACTTTTTTCTTTCTGTATCGATGCTATTGGTATTATATTGATACTATAGCCCGGGATTGAATGAAAACAAACATTTATAAAGGCTACAATGGCTCTCCAACCACCACATTAAATGCCCAACATCTATAAATCAATTTCCATCTATAAATGGAGGTTCCAAACAGCTGAAAAAGCAGAGATACAGATTTCATTGAATCATTGAACAACAAAAAGCTCAAAATCATCAAATTCTTTATTTCTATTTGTATCAAATTTGTACTCTTCAAGCCAATTTGTATCTCATTAATCTTGCACTTAAATTCCAACAAACATCTACCTACTAGAGGTTCAATTGTTTGCAAAATACTTCTTTCATAACATAAAAAAGGTTGTGTGAAAGTGAGTGAAAATATTTGAGACTTTAGGGTATAATTCTCAAAGGATTTGAAAGGTTCTATCTAAGCCTTAAAAGATAATAGTGTAAGGTTATACCTTAGCCTTAAAGGTAACAATTTGCCTAGTGAATTACGAGAATCACCTTGGTAAGAAAGTACAAAAAAAAAGGACATAGGTGCCAAATTAAAGGATGGAACCTTTATACATCGATTGTTGGTTTCTCTCTTCCTTATCTTATTTTTAATTTTCAATTTACTTTAAACTTATCAAGTTTTTATACAACCAATTCACCCTCCCTCTTGGTTCAATCTCTCCTTTGAAGCCAACATTCATGCATCATAAAAAGGGGATTATATATAAATAGTGACGTAACAAAAGCCGAGAAAACATGATGGAGATATTATATGGCCAAAAGGTAACAACTTAGGGCATTATGAGGATGTTAATCCTTCTCTATGCATAATTGACTCCCAAACCGTCTTAACAAACTCTGGAACACATGGACTTTAAAATCAAATATCTAAGTTTCATAACTTGACATACTTGTAGACACCTAATTTTGTCTGAGCCTATTTCTATTACCCCAGGACTCAATTAAAGGATGATAAAATCAGAAGATAAAAAAATAAAAACTAAGGGTAATTGATGGTTG
This sequence comes from Adansonia grandidieri, assembly GCA_038382065.1. Classification (NCBI taxonomy): domain Eukaryota; kingdom Viridiplantae; phylum Streptophyta; class Magnoliopsida; order Malvales; family Malvaceae; genus Adansonia; species Adansonia grandidieri. Next base: position 13,563 of record JBBYHK010143587.1, on the reverse strand, counting down.
CCGTGTTAAAGAAAAATGTAAAATGCCTATGGGTCTATTAAAGAAAAATATAAAACAAGGCATCAAAAGTGATTTTTCATAGTGTCACCGGAGTCATTCAGATGGGTACATAACTTAATTTCCCACTGTTTATGACCAAGTTAAGGTAAATCAGGAAACCATAGGTACGTGAAAGTTATGTTGGTGCATAAGTATTGATACAAGGCCTTTACATCACCAAAAACTTGAATTTTCACATGTAGTATCGATACAATAGGGTTTGGTATCAAAACCTAAGATGCAGTATCGACACCTAGCATGTTTGTATCAAAAAAAATTTTGGTAGTAGCTAAGTTGTGATTTTTGGCAAAATGTATCGATACATAAGTATAATTATCGATACAAATCCATGGAGTATCAATATAAGCCTTTAAATCTCGAGACTAGAAATAATTTTTTACTCTGAGTATCAATACATACCTCATTGTATCGATACTCATGGGTAAAAATTGTGTATCAATACAACATGTTTTGTATCGATACATGGCATTTTTGCCCAGTTCAGACCATTTTTCAACCTTTCAAAATCTGATTCAAACATGTTTTTGGCATCAAGAGACCATCATAAAACATTATAAACCTTGACTTTAGGCCTATGATCGGATTTAAACCAATTTTAAGAGCCCAAATAACCAATGACAAGGGTTACTTTCATAAAATATATGGTGGTAAGAAGGCATGTTAGGTGTATCTTCAGTTGTAGGCTATTACAACCTTTCTGCCCCATTTCTCAGCGTGGTAGAACCAATAAGAAGGAGACCAGCTAAGCATGGTAGCTGGAGATATCCCCTAGTAAAAGAATGAAAGATTAAGAATGACCTTGTTTTGTTTCCTAAAAGCATTAGCCGAGCACTAAATTTAAAAAGGGAAGGAGGAAAAAAAAAAAAGAAGACTTCTAGCCATTCCCAAAGAGCTCTCCAACAATCTCAAAAAAAAAAAACACTGGCTATTCCTAAGAATCCCCTAGCAATCCCTAACCTTAAAACTATCCCATAAACATTGTTCAGTGGCTTTCACCCCTAACCTTCTTCTATTCCCGTAGTTCCCCTAAACCACTATAAGAAAACCTTTAAAAACTTAACCTTTCACACACTTTCACCCTCAAAAACACCCCCATCAACCATATTACCAGAAAGCTTCTTTTTTTCATCTTTTTCTTGCTAAATAATAGCAAAAAGAGGGAAAGAACTGAGCTTAAAGTCACTACTTTAAGAAAATAGAAAAGTTTAAGCTTTTTGGCATACTTTCTTCTATGTTCCATACATTTTTTGTTTTTATTGTCTACATTATTTTAGTGAGCCTTTTATGCTACCATGACCATCGTAGGACTCACATGCATTATCATTACCTTGGTTATGGTAATTTTAGGAACTTGATGTTCTTATGATGCCTTGATGTTGCTTGTAAGCCAAACTTCTCCTTTTTCATTTTGCCATCAAAACAATCCCTTATTTATGCATTTTTTGACATATTTAATCTATTTTCAAATGCTTAAATGCTCACCATAACATGTTTTATGTATGATCATGCATTTTCTTGTGGTTTAAGGAGTCTTATGACATAAAAATGTTGTCTTGGCAACTTTAGCCTATATTTTTTTATTTAAATATGTTACTATCATTTTCATACACCTTATTTGTCATCTTTTTACATTTTTGTTGCCTATTTCTATGTCAAAATGTCATCATTGTTGTTTGGATGTTTAGTCCAAGTGCATCTTTTTGTGTGCTGTATTTTGTTCATGACATCTCTATCAAAATGCTTGCTTGTTTCCTAAAAACCTAATTTTCAAAAAAATCCCCAAGTTAAGTTCATGCTACCTCCAATAGATGAAGAATAGCATGGATTTAATGTTCTTATAAAATTGGTTTTCCAATTTTTGAGGCAAACAAAATATTTTAGCTCTAGATTCATGGTAAGATAAGTTTAAAGATGTTGCTTTTCCAAGCAAAATAACCCCTTTTAGTTGAAAAACATATAGTAAGCCTTGATCTTAAATTTAACACCTTCATGATGGCATGGTTAATGCGTTGTTTCATCATCTCAAACTACTCTAAGATTGTGGAATGAACTTTTGATGTCCATGTCATTCTTCTTCTGTGTTGTGGAAGTTCAAACATCCATAACTCGAGTTTAACCCTAAGAAACCTGAAAAGTCAAATAATCCCCTATTTTTGCTCTGGCAGCATTGTAATCTAAATTCAAAAAATTATTTTCAAACTATAAAGGATTTTCCTAGAAATTTTTTTTGATATTTTCCCCTTAAAGGTTATTCAAATACGTTTCCAACGGTGTTTTGTTCACCCTTAGATTATCCTAGATGAGGGAATTATGATTTTTCAAACCTTTGCTATCCGAAACCCTTAGAACTAGTATACGGTATTCTATTTAGGCCATTTTGGCCTATCAGATGATTTTTTAAAATTTTTAAATATTTTTCCTAAAAAATTAATTAAATACCCTTTTGAAAAAGGTATTGTTCATGATTTAACAATTTTGGATAAGCATGGAATGATTTTTCAAAGTCCATCATGCATTTTTCCTTGTGTATGCTACTAGGTCAAGATAAGCCCAACTTCAAAAATTAATTCCACCTAGAAAGTGATTTTCTAGGATTTTTGGAATATTTTTACATTAAATCTTATCGGGTCCTCTTTCCAACGATACTCATTCACCCTTAAAGCCTTTTGAATGAACCTGGAATAAATTTGAGAAAAGAGAGGTATCCCTTCTTTTAACTCAATTTTTGAAACGCCTTTATAGAGACATTCAAATGTCTCAAAATACATCTGATTTATTCCCATACAATAGAAGCCCTTTAGACTTGGATTAAGGCTTAAGACAAAAATTATATCTTGTACAAATTTTTGGTTTCATATTCTTAAAATCTTTTTAAAAAAAGGACCCTTTTCTTTTAAAACATCAAAAATTTTTGTCTTTGGGGATACTCCAATCCTCCCTTTCCGAGGTGATACTCTAACCCTGCTTTTACCTAAAAAATCCAAAAATTTTATCTTTTTCGGATGCCCTAGATTGTTTTGATTAAAATATTTTTTGTCCTACAAATTACCATTGAATCTAAATCCATCTCTAAATTGTCATCCTAGTTATTCTTTAATGATCGAAGACAATTATTAGACATATTCTGATCTTCCCTTTTTTTTATGCTATTTTGTTTATGATTATTTGTTTATGATATTATTATATCCTTTGTCGTCTTACTAACATGTTTCCTTTTTGTAGTGATTATCGTGCTTTTATATTTAAAATTTGTTTTCTTTATAGGGCAATGTTCCATGTTGGTATCTCTCTAATGCCTAATACGGAATATCTAAATTTTCAAAATCCAGTCTGAACATTACTTTCATAAAATATTCCCTATGTTCCTTACACCTTTGAAGCGCATAGGTAATCTAATTTTCTTTTAAAAAATGGATCTACAATTTACAAAACTTCATGCATTAAAGATGATTATTTCTAAATAATGACCAAATGGAACCGATTAAGCCTAAACCGAAGTGAGACATATTTTGTAGGTATCAATTTCAGGTATCATGGGGGAGCTAATCCTTCTCCACACGTATCCAACTCCCAAATGCAACCAATGAATCTCTGGACTTTGTAGACCTTCAGATCAATATTTTGAGTTACGCAACTCAAAATATTATTTTCAATATGCATTTGATCCTACTTACCCTAAAATATCAGTGGTGACTCCAAGTTTACAACCACTTCATGGTGACTATCTAAGACTAGTTTGATAAATGATTGGCCTTACGGTCTCTCCCCTTCATATTACTATGCCTAATTCAAATCCTGATCATAGGCTAATTCAAAGGCTCGACCATGACCAACCATCATGTATTTTTAAGTCAAGCGTGCTAAGCTCTTTGGATCATCTAGAGTTTTAAAGGCATGGCACATGGCAACAATATCAATTTTAATATGTGTCTGGTTATACCTAACCCAAATAATCATGGCGACTCTAAATTTTAGGCCACTTCATAGTGGTTGTTAAAGACTAGTCGGATAAGTGATTCACCTGATGGTTCCCCTACTCCAATTACAAGATATTCACTTTTTCTCTCGCACTATCATGCTGAATAAAATCCAAAGCAAGGGATATTTTACATCAAGTGCATCCCATGCTATTGTCAAGGTAATGGCATATGGTGACATGTAACTATTGTGTTGGTCAAGTGCTAGTTTATTTGTGCTTAAACTAAGCTTTTTAAAATGCGAGCTTCGATGTTAAAGAAGGTTTTTAATGGTCCTTAATGGAGATAGATACACTTAGAGCATAGCATGCATTAAGAGAGTGGTATTTAGATGCCAATGCCTATTTTCTTCATCCTTGTCTGTCATCTTTAAATCTTGATTTTGGCAAATTTCTAGTTATGGTTCCTAATTTGTTACATCATACCTTAGGTCCCTACATGTGGACTTTAAAATGCTTGAAAACTGACTCCAAAAATCAAAGAAAGGTCTATAAAATCAAAATTATTCATCTTTTATTTTGGTTATTATCACTTCCAACCAAACCTGGTTGAAAAGATTTTCACCCCTCAAATGATTTTCTTTGATTTTTTAGGTATTTGTATGTTAAATAAAACTAAGTTATATTTTCGATAAGCTATCCTACGCAACATTCTAGGTCCATCTGAATAAATAATGAAATCCACTTTGATTGCCGTTTAGAACACCTAAGCCTAGTGACTAGAATAAATGACTATTTCAGCCCACCAAATGATTTTCTAGAATTTGCTTTGGTATTTTATGTTAAATTACATTAAGTTAGTTATCGAAGGACGGATTATATAGGGCTTTCTAAGTTTGTCTGAGTATGTAATAATTTTTTTTATTTGCTATAAAGATATCCAGTATCCTACAACCAAAGCTGGTTGTAAAAATATTTTCACCCTTCTAATGATTTTCTAATATTTTACATTATTTTTAATTTAAACTTTATCCAGTTTTCTTTCCAATGGTGTATCACTCATGATTTTTGGAGTTTGTTTGAATGAGATAAATTCAGGAAGCATGCTAGGTACAAGTTGTCCCTTATTTTTAAGAAAGGTCATAATTCATGATTTACATATTATCACCTTTTTTAGGTGTTTGGATATCTCGAAATAGGTTTTTTTGCATCGTCATTGAATGTTTAGGAAGCATTCACAGATCATTTATAAAAAGTCAATTTAGGCTTTTTCTAAAATTTTCTTTTGATTTCAACTTCATTTTTCACCTTTTCTCAAAATCTTTAGAAAAATACCTTATTTTTCAATAATTAATGAATTCTCCATTAGTTCTCAATTATTTTATTTTTCAACTTTTCTTTTGAAAATTTCTCCAAAAAATTAGAATTTCTCTCTTGTTTTTCCAAACTTTGTCTAATGCTCTTCAAAACTCTTATGGCTTAACCATAATTTGAATCTAAGCTAGTCTTTAAGCCACTAATAGATTCTTTCCTTAAGTAATCGAGGCTTTTCAAGAGATACATTTCAAATCAATTCCATTTTATTATTTTTGCTTATGTTTAAGAATATTGCTATATGAATTATATGTCATGAATAATCTATCTCATGTGAATATCCAAATTGCTATAAATGCACTCATGAATATTTGATTTTCAGCTTTAGTAAAAATTCAAGGCCATTTTATTAGGGTAAAATCTTATTCTGAGTCTTTAGCCATTTTATCAAAAAAAGATGTCGAGATTTGCTCTTAATTTGAAAATATCTTGTTTCAAATATTAAATTCAAAAAATAGTTTTAAACTTAATAAAACTCTATGTTCTACTAGATTTCAAAGTTGGGAATTCTAAATTTATAAATTTTGGGTTATTTATTTTAAATTTATTACAATATTTTGGCATTTATTATTAAACATCAAAATTTAACTTAGAAATCTAAAATTAAGATTATATGTGAGTAGATGGTATGGATTTTGGAACGTTTTGGGGTGCTAATCCTTCCTCACATGTAACCGACTCTCAAATCCAATTCTTACTTTGTTTTCAATAAACAGTAAAATCAATCTTTTTAAAATAAATTTTCAAAATTTAAAGAGATAGATTTTATTAAGTGTCCGATCACAACTTGCCCAAAAAAATCGATGGTGATTTTAATTTCCCAATTATTTCATAATAGCCATATAGAAAACCAAATGAACAGTTCGTTCTGACAGTTGACCTTCCTCTGAACAATGTAAATTTTTTTACTCTGATATGTTATAATGCACAATGCATATTACAACAGTACTAATATTGAAAATTAAAAAGTGAAGAAGTCAATCCTAGTTTTCATCGAAATTCATGATTTTTAAAATTCAAACTTAAGATATAGCAAATCCAAGACTTGTTATATGACGCAAGCTTTAATGCTATTATACATTTTTTATATTAATGGAGGAAATCCAAGCGTGTTTTAGTGAATTTAAGTATTTCACCAAAAACTCAGTTTAAAATTTTCAAACAAACATACTAGAAATTAGAAAAGAAATTGATTTTTTGTTTTGCTCACACTTTGGCCAAATAGAGAAAAAATCATATTATTGGAAGTTTTACCTTTTCTTCCTTATTTGGCTGAACAAAACTACCTTCTTAAAGGAAGTTTATCTTCCTTTTTATCCTATCTTACTGTTTTTAACTACTATTTTGTAGTTTTTATATTTCAAACATATATATAACTTTTTCATGGAAGTTACTGTGTTGGAACGGTATGCCTTTATGGGCATCTTTTCTAGCAGTTAGATTTTAGACAAATAAATGCTTTACATGACTATAGCTTTTTGGTTTTCAAGTGAGATATCAAAGATCAGTTTTTTTTTTGTCACTTCAATCACACTTAGCCTCAGGTGATTAGGCTTTATGCTTACAAATGCTAGAACTGTTTAGGTGATATTGGGATTTTACACAAAATAATCATATCAAGACTCATTAACAGTTGCGACCAGTCATTAGTTTTGCTTTCTCGCGTGTTCTTGATTTAACCTTGTAAAAAGGTACTATATACTTTCTTTAATGGAGATTTTTCTAATGCAAAGTCTGAAGATGGTCAGTCCACATCTGACTTACATATCATTATGGTTAGAGGTGGGAATTGGGTAGGTTTGGGCAGATTTAGGTTGGGTCATTTTGGGTTTGGGTTATTTCAGGTTTGGACTGATTCAGGTTCAGTGCTATTTGGGTTTGAGTGTTTTTGGTTCAGGTTCTTTCGGGTTTGGGCCAATTCGAGCTTAGGCCTATTTAGTTTTGGGTTCAAGTAAATTTTACATCATTTTATGTTAAATGTAATCACTTTTACTTAATTTTGAATTCTAAGTCTAGGCCTAAATTTGGCCCGGTTCGACCCGAAAAAGTCTTAATTCAGTTTTATGGGCCTAGTTAATGCTCGAAAAAATTTTGAATTCAAAGCTCAGGGCCGAATTTGGCTTAGTTGACCCATTTAAGTACAAATCATTGTTCATAATTTTAAAAAGTTATTTTTATATTAATATTAACATATTTGATTATTATATTAAAAAATATGTTATTTTATTTAGAAAAAATACTGTTTCAGGTTTTGAAACTTTAAAATCTAAGACCTAGGCCTAATCGTGTCGGGTTTATTATGTTGGACAAGCTAACTGGCCCATGTGGAAGTCTAGTTGCTAGTCTAACATATGATTTTTTTTCATTTTTGATATGGTATTATCTTATGGCTTCTACATTTTTTAATTTGTCTTATCACTTTGTTATATTATTTTTAGACTCTAATTATCATTACTTGAAGTAATGATAATAATAATAATAATAATAATAATAATAATAATACTCAAGATATATTTAAAATTTTATTATTAACATACATAACCTCTCAATATTTAATGAGTTTAACTAATTAAATTAAAAAAATGATAAATGGATAACATTCTTTATTGATAATACTTTTAAAGCTCATGATATGATTTATTTTTTGATAAATTATTATTTTACCATATATAGACCCGCTCAAGGATCAGGCTACCAATTTGGCCCAATTAGGTTTGGGCCTGAGTTCTCATATTTTTGTTTCAGACTAGCTTGACCCGACTCGAAACAGTGATTTTAAATTAAAATAACATATATTTTATTTGAATTAATTATAAAATAATAAATATTAATAAAAAAAATTTTTAGTGTGATTAACAATGATTCTAGTTTGAATAGGCTGTCTAGGCACATTAAATAAAGGCCTAAGCTTGGGATTTTAAAGAATTCCGGCAGCGGCTCAACCTAACCTATGAGCAGGTTTAATCACATATAGAATATAAATTAATTTTTTAATATTTAATTAAATTATATATGGTATTAATATTTAATATTTGATATTTGATTCATTTTGGATATGGTACTATCTATTATGGCTTTCATATTTTTTAATTTATCTTATTACTTTGTTATATTATTACCATACTCTAATTATCATTACTTAAAATAATAATAACTAAAATAAAATAAGAAAATATTCAAGTATTTAAAAATTTACTACTAACATACATAAATTCTCAATAACTAATGAGTTTAACTAATTAAATTTAAAAAATATGATAAATTAATAATACACTTTATTGACAATATTTTTAAAGCTCATGATATGATTTACTTTTTGATAAATTACTATTTTATGATATATAGATATGCTCAAGGTTCGGGCTACCCAGTTGACTTAATTAGGTCTGAGCTCGGGTTCTCATGTTTTTGTTTTAGACTAGCTCGATCTAGTCAGAATAGTGATTTTAAATTATAATAATATATATTTTATTTAAATTTAATTGTAAAATATATAAATATTAATAAAAAATATTCTTTAATGTGTGAACAATAATTCTGGCTTAAATAGGTGAGTCTGGGCGCGTTAAATAAGAGCCTAGGCTTGGGACTTTAAAAAATTCCGAGCCACAGCTATAATATAGTATTAATATTTAATATTTAATTCATTTTTGATATAGTATTATCTATTATGGCTTTCATATTTTTTAATTTATCTTTTTACTTTGTTATACTATTATCATATTCTAATTATTATTACTTGAAATAATAATAATAATAACTGTAGACACCTCATTTTGCCTGGACTAGTTTTTGGTATCTTAGGAGTTAGGTAAAATGTGACAAAATCAAAGAAATAGAAATAAAGCTGGGGGACAATCGTCGCTCGGTGATAGGTTTTTGGAGAAGGCCTAAAATGCCTATAGACCGCTTTAAAGAAAAATTCAAAAATGAGGCATCAAAGGTTTAGGTGAGGACATGCACCAATTTTCATCTCTTTATGACCAAGATAAGACAACTCGAGGAACCTAAGGTTTGTGCTGGCCATATGGGTGCTTAAACACTATCACGAGGCTTTCACGTTATCAAAATTTTGAATTTCCATGTGTAGTATCGATACATAAGGGTTTGGTATTGATACCTAAGGTGTGGTATAGATACTTAGCATGATTGTCTCGATGCAAGTCTCGGTAGTAGCTAAAGTTGTGATTTTTGGCAAAATATATCAATACACAAGCATGAGTATCAAGACAAGTCCATAGAGTATCGATACAAGGCTCTAAAGTCTCGAGACTGGAAACAATTTTTGTTCTTTGTATTAATACACATCTCCTTGTATCGATACTCAAAATAAAAATTTCCTTGTGTATCAATACAAAATGCTTTGTATCGATACAGTAAGGCATTTTGTCTTGCTTGGACCATTTTTTAACCTTCGAAAATCTGATTCAAACATGTTTTTAGCACCAACAAATAGTCATAAAGCATTACAAAGCTTGACTTTGGGTTAATGACCAAATTTAAACAAGTTTAGGGCCCAAGCAACCAATGCCAAAGGTCACTTTCATAAAAGATATGGTGGTAAGAGGGTGGCAAGCATATCAGCAGTTAGGAGGCTATTACAGCCTTTCTGATTTCTTTCTAAGCATGGTGGAACCAATAGCAAAAAGGGTATAGACTAAGCATGTTACCTGGATGTCTCCTTATGCAGAGAAGAAAACCCAACAATGCCCTTGGTTTGTCTCCTAAAGCCATTGGCTGAGCAAGAAGATAAAGAGAACTAGCTACCTCAGGAAAAAAAAAAAAGAGGGCTCCCAGCTATCAAAAAAACTCTCCAGCAATCCTAGAAACTCTTCACCCATCCCCACAAATCCTCCAGCCATTCAAAAACACTTCCAAAAACACTGTTTCACTGATTTCCATACTCTATTCCCGTAGCTACCCCAAACCACCATTGGAAAACCTTCAAGAACCTAACTTTACATCCATTTTGAACCTTAAAAAGCCTCACCATCAACCATACCACCAAAAAGCTATTTCCTTTCATCATTTTCTTGCTAAATAATAGCAAGGAAAAGGAAGAAATTAAGCCTACAGCCACTATTTTGGGAGAAAGGGAAGTTCAAGTTTTTGGTATATACCCTCTACCTTGATCTTTATATTTTCTATTGTCATTAACATCATCTTAGTAAACCCTATTTATGCTTTTATGGTCACTCTAGGACTCCGATGCATTTTTGTGGCCTTGGTTGTGGTAGTTTAGGATTTTGATGTTTTTCTTGGTGCTATATGCTGTTGGTCAACTGAGCATGCTCCTTCATTGTCATCACCATAATACCCTCTATCCATGCAACCTTACCTGTTCCTTCCACATTCATATCTTTAGCTCATGTTTAAAGAATGCATCTTAACATGTCATAGGTATGCCCATACATTTCCTAGCAACTTGATAGGTTCCATGAAATAAAAATGCCTTTTCTAGTAAAGTTTTTTTTAAACATGTTCATCCTAAGTATGTTCATGCATCTATCTATCATCTCCATGCATTCTTTTTATCTTTTCTGTGAAAAATGTCATATTTGCTTGTGCATATGTGCTCTCCGTATTCTATATTATGTTTGTGGCACTTTGTTTGTGTTGAGATGCTTGTTTGAATGCTAGAAAACCCAATTTCAAAAAGAAATATCCCCAAGTTAAGCACATGTTATCTCCCACACATGGAGAATAACATAAGCTTAAGATTTTATGAAGTTAGCTTCCCAACCTTGGGGGCAAAGTGAGTATTCAGTTCTAGATTCATGGAAGAATAAGTATAAGAATACTAGTTTTCAAAAAAAATGAAATGAAGTCTTTTAAAAATGTGAATCCTTGGTCCTTAGGCAAACACCGTCATGATGACATAGTCAACGGGTTTTTCCATCATCCCAAACTACTCTGGGACTATGGAATGAACTCGTGATGCCCATCTCAACCCCTCATCTTGGTTATGAATGTTCAAACGTCCATGGCCCGAGCTTAACCCAATGAAAAACCAAAAATATCGAACACCTCCCCTATTTTGTTCTGGCAGCACAGCAGTCTAGATTTGAAAAATTATTTAAAAATAAAAAAGATTTATCTGGAATGTATTGGTATTTTTCCCTCGAAAGGTTTTGAATTACCTTTCTAACGATATCTCACTTACCTTCAAATCATCTTGGATGAAATAGTTATGATTTTTTGAATCTTCGCTATCTGAAACCCTTAGATCCAGTGAGCAGTCTATTGTTCGGGCTGTTTTGGCCCAACAAACAACATTTTTGAATCCCTTGAATATTGTTCCCATAGAGTTCATGAAATTCCCTTTTTGGAAAGGTATTATTCACATTTTAATAATTCTAAATGAATCCGAAATGATTTTTCAAAGTCCATCATACCTTTACCCTATACATACAGCCAATGTCGAGATAGGTTGAAATTCAAAAATTAATTACACCTAGAAAATGATTTTCTAGGATTTTTGGAATATTTTTACATTAATCTTCATCGAGTTATCTTTCTAATGGTACCTCGTTTACCCCCCAAGACCTCCAAATAAGCTCGAAATAAATTTGAAAAGAGAAATGATGCAACATTGTCCTCTGTTTCTAACCCAATTTTCGAAATGCTTCTATTGAGGCGTTCAAACGTCTCATGATCTACTCGGCTCATTCCCTTTACCTAAACCCCCCTTAGACTCGGACCAAGGCTAAACAAAAGAGGAACATTTTAGCCAAACCTTTGGCTCTTAATTTTCAAAGATCCCCCTATCCAAAACAATGACCTTTTTCCTAATGACATCGAATTTCCATTTTCGGGGATACTCTAACCTCATTTTTACCTTAAAATGACATCGAATTTTCATTTTTAGGGATACTTCCAACCCCATTACTTCGAGGGATACTCTAACCCCACTCTTCTGAGGGGATACTCCAACCTCGTTCTTCATATTCCTTCTAAAATCCAAGTTTTTTTTCCCTCTCGAGTCATCGAAACCTTTTTCTCCTCAAATTTTCACCGAATCTGGCTAAGTCTCAACATTGTCATCTCGGTTATTCATCAATAATCGAAGACAACTATAAGATACATTCCGATCATCCCTCTTTTTTATGTATTTTGTGTGTTGATTTTTGTGTGTTTATTTTTATGTGGATTTATTTATTGTTTTCTTTCCTATCTTACTAATATGTTTCCTCTTGTAGGGACCTCGAGCATTCATGCTTTAAAAATCATTTTCAAAATCACAAAGCGATATCTCATGTCGGTATCTTTCCAGTGCAAGATATGAAATATTTGATTTTTTAAAACCCATCCAGAGATCATCTTCATTAAAAACCCCTACGTTTCTCACCTCTCCGAGGCACATAGGTAATAAAATTTTTATTAAAATCTGAACTCATATCTTTACAAAATTTCATGCATTAGAGGTAATTATATTTAAATAATGATAAAATGGAACTAAGGAAACCAAGATTTAAGTAAGATATAGTTAAATGGTACCAATTTTCGGGCGTCGTGGGGGTGCTAATCCTTTCCTACATGTAACCAACTCCTGAACCAAAAACAACAAATCTCTGGTATTATTTTCAATAGGCATCCGATCATGCCTAACTTAAAATGATCGGTGGCAACTCCAAGTTTATGGCCACTTTATAGTGGCTATCCAAGACTAGTCGGATGAGCGATTCATCTAACAATCTTTTACTTCTTCATGTCAAACATCAAAATATTTTTTAAGCCGAGCGTGGAACGTCAACAATAATAATAATAATAATAATAATAATAATAATAATAATATTATTATTATTATTATTATTATTATTAAAAAAATTTACTATTAATATACATCAACTCTTAATATTTAATGAGTTTAACTGATAATATTAAATAATATGTAATAAATAAATAATACACTTTATTGGCAATACTTTTAAAGCTCATGATGTAATTTACTTTTTAATAAATTAATATTTTATCATTTATAGACCTGCTCAATGGTCAGACTACCTACTCGATCTAATTGTGCCTAGGCTTAGGTTATCATATTTTTATATTAGACAAGCCAGACCCAGCTCGAAATAATGATTTTAAATTAATATATTTTATTAAAATTTAATTATAAAATATAATATTAATAAAAAATATTCTTTAATATGATGAATAGTAATTCTGACTTAAATAGGCAGGTCTAGGCAGTTAAATAAGGGCCTAAGCTT